>JAFIRS010005001.1:0-68301 GCA_018342105.1 Gonioctena quinquepunctata
AAAAATCACATTCATTCAATCCCTAGGAGATATGTTAGACAACAGAACCCTTAAAACCTCATATTTAGCTCTTACACATGTAACTTACGAGGTACTGACATGGGGATCAGCTGGAAAGACCACTATGAATAAAGTGATAGTAGCACAAAAAGAATAATTAAAATTATTTTCAAAAAAAAAAGAACTCAACCGACAGATGCTCTCTACCTCGAAACAAATATATTTGATTCAGTTCAACTCTTCTTTATGCATACTAATATAAAATGTTTTAAATCAAAACACAAACATCCGAGAATAGAACACGAATACAACACTCGAACCAAACAAAATAACTTCAAAAGGCCTTACATGAATAAAGCTGTAGGACAAAAAAGCCACAGCTACCTCAGTCTCAAATTGTTCAATAATCTACCAAATCAAATAAAAAGTTCAAAAAATCGAAACGAACTCAACAAACGATTAAATGACTACATCATAAGTATGCCACGTACAGAGATACATACGCTAGTGTATTCCTGATTTCACAAACAGAAATAAACATTCCTGTATTTATATACCTACACCCATGGTATAAAAACTTTTTTCAAATAATGTCTCTATATTATATCGTGAATATATTTTTTGTTCAAAGAAATGTAACTGTAAATATATATATATATTAGTGTAAGTGTAATATAATCTATGTTGTGCAAACATTTTAGTGTTGAATATTTTTCTGTACTTGTGTTATTTCCCTACATAATATTTTACTTCCTGATTGCAATGTAATTTTCAAAGTCACACACAAACTGGTAACAGCTTATGTGACTTCTCTTGTTTATTAACTGAATTTTCAATATGTGCCTCTATTTATATTGTTAATGAAGAAGTTAATAAACTATATTATTATTATTTTATTATTATTATTATAATAAATAAATTTGTGATATTCACACATGTATTCTACTTACATTGAGACTGAATGCGTAGAATTTAATTTATATATATCAACATTCAATAAAAGGAACAAATGAGAAGCTGTACAATGATTCGAAAGATTTCTGAAGATTAATTGTGTTATTGAGAAGTGCTACTCTCTCCAATAAAATATTTTTAACTTGCATACCCTCGTTTTAGTGAACGTGCTTGGAATTTCCAGAGTATCCAAAATTGTGAAATGATAATTTCGGCTTTCATGTGAATTCGTATTGAAAATGATTATTCTATATATCTTTCAGGATCAAAGGAGAATTGCCGCCAACCTTCCCTTTTGAAGCCTATCACATCAACACTTTCATTTGCCAGAATGATAGGCGAACTACTGAATGCATGCCGGTATGAAAAATTGGATCTAGCAAATTAAAACGTTCAACATTTTCGGAAAGCTTACTTTCTATCGTACAGCCTATTACGGACGAACCACTCACGAATTTCAAAAAACTTTTGATTTTTACAGTCTGTTCGGTGTTCTCGTTCATATCTCAATTCAAATGTACGAGTTCTATTTTGGGTAAATTGAGGATATGCCATTTGATGGTCTCATTTACTGCCTCGTGGACACGATTCTAAAGTCAAAACGCGAGCCTCTCAAATACTTTCAGAAGACAAACGGAAAATTATTTTTCAGCATTATTTTTGGCTACTGAAAATACTCAAAATTCGCATTTCTCTAACTAGAACACCACACATACCATAACTCATTTGTTTCTCGCACGTAAAACTGCCACTGTCCACAATTTTTTCATTTTCCAAATATAAATCGAAGCAACATCCTCAATTTCCTACTACTGTATACTGTATACTGTAAATAATGATATTCAATAAACATGGCTGAATTTTGTATATATTTTCATTCATATATATATATATAATAAAAATCAATCTCGATTCTTTTTAAGCGCCAAACGTGAGAACTGCTGGACCGATTTGGATATTTTTTTTTAAATGTTTGTAATAGCCCGAGGATTGTTTTCACGGAAAAAATATTAGGAAAGTTGCCCGTTGTTAATTTTGTCAATTCTCAAATTCATGCTTCATACAATGTCGTGAATCTTCATCCCTGTCCTCAATCATAATTTTTAATATGTTACATTTTATAAGAATTAATGTTAATGAGAATATTGCCGGCTTCTTTCATAACCTCACTTTTCGTAAGTATCTATGAGTCAATTCTACAACTGATTGTAATATTCATTTTCTTCTTTTTATAACAGTGTTCCTGATGAAGAGAAAATGAAATCTCTATAGCTAGAACGGAAAAAAAAGAGTTCATCATAATTCTATTATCTCCGACTGCAATACCTGACAATGCTGTTTTTTACTATATATATATATATATATATATATATATATATATATATATGTATATATTTATATATGTATATATTTATATATGTATATATTTATATATGTATATATTTATATATGTATATATACATACATATACCGGGTGTCAATGAGTCTATTTGACAAGTCATAACTTCTAGATGTATCAAAATGAGATTTGGTATAGGTAAATGGCATGTGAAGAGGAGGGTTTTTGCATATTTTTCACTTCCCGGTCACTTCCGGATTCACCAGAAATGGCTCCGGTTTTGAAATTTTAAATGGAACACCGTGTATATTGTAACATTTTTGGATTTCTAGACAATTCTGGATCAGAATGTGACATTTTAAAAAGTTTTTTAAGCCCATTTTTTTTTAGAGTCATTTTCAATATTGCATCTAGGTGGCCATGATCGGACATAAGCTAATCTGAGGACATCAGGTGATGTCAGAAAATTACAATCGCAAAGTTTTAATGACTAGTATGATAGATAGGAATAAGACAAGTTGGCAAAATTATATTTTCGTGTCTAACTATTATTTTTCATATGGCGACCATTTTTAACAAGGACTTTCCGAAAAAAGATTTTTTGGGAATCTAACATACTAATTTATTTGCGATTGGATTAAAATAAGAACATAATTAAATATTACAGGAAAATACTGGTAATATTTATTTACTTTTGTCAAGTGTGCCATGGATAGCCATGATGCATAATATTTTGTAGTTATTTTCATCAAGTATTCTTTGGAAAACAAAACACTCACTTAGGTAATGACAGTGACATAAGCTTCATGAGCAGACAGTAAAAGTTCCTTAACTTTTGTTAAATTTCAGTTTACGCCTCAAATTTACGAAACTTGTTGAGAGAAATAATTGAACGAGCTGAAGTGTGTCTTGAACAAGGAGGAATGCACTTTGAAAATTTACTACAGTGAAAGTAAATAAATTATTATCCATGGCATACTTGACAAAAGTAAATAAATCATTATCCAGTATTTTCCTTCGTATTATTTAATTTATGTTCCTATTTCCAATCCAATCGCAAATGAATTAGTATCGTTAGATTCGTCAAAAAAACCTTTTTTTGGAAAGTGCTTGTAAAAAATGGTCGCCATTTGTAAAATAATAGTTAGACACGAAAATGTAATTTTGCCATCATAATAGTCACTGAAACTTTGCGATTGTAATTTTCTGACATGACCTGAGGTCCTCAGAGTAGTTTACATCCGATCATGACCACCTAGATGGAAACCTAGAAAAACGTTGAAATTTTCGCGTCGTATGGTTGAAAATAACGATTTGGCACGATATTTTTTTTGTTAAAAACGAATATTATTTTCACAACGTTTATTGGGTAGTTTATGTGTGCATTTTTGAAACTATATTGATATCGAGAAAACTTTTCGAAATAACTGTGTGATAAATGAATAAAATTGATTAGAATGATTTCCCACACTTTCCAGAGGTTATTATACATTTTTCCAATAACGATTTTTTTTGTTTCCATGTCCAGCTCTTAGTGCATAATTATTTTTTTGCATCCCGAAATTATTTTATTTCTCAATATACTGAACAAGCTCCTACATGATGATGAATGAGGACAAGGGTGTCATACGATTATATATTATTATTATAAGCTTGTATTATAACTGGCTCATCATTTACTATGCCAGAGAGGGTGTGCGTTGGAGCTTCTTTGGAATATGTTATCCCCGCTTGTTTGTAAATTATGTCATAATACATGTTCCTTTCTAACCCTAACACGTAGCTGGTAACATGTGTGTATCGCTTCGAGGATATATGAGGGCTCATTTACATAACTCAGCAGTCTCCGGCATTCCTTGAATACATATTACAACCATGAAATATCTTAACTCAAACTCATTATGATAGGACGAATGAAACTTTTAATTTCATTTATTGCCCCTAGGTATTATAATTACAGCCCAGTATTTGTTCAACTCATTCAAAAACATCCATGACTTGTGAGGTTCCCATAAGAATAACAGGAGAATATCATATTGAATTAACAACAAGAACAAGTGAAACTGAGTTTCACTTGTCACACCACATAGAGTACACATCTATATTTATATAATTTTAAACAACGCTAATGTGGTTGTAGTAACTTTGAACTTTGTTTTATTCCTTGATCTACGTTCGTTTTCTTTTGTATCACTATATTAGATGAATATGTTCAACATCATTGAAACCAACCTCAACAAAGTCTCTCCCTGATGATGGAAATAAACATTTCCGAAAGCTTGGATAAACCTTAAAGAGTTAACTTTTTCATTGCTGCTTACGCAGTCACACACCTACAATAACGTTCGTACGATGCGAACGCAGAATTAAAATAATATAATGTGTAAGTGAATACTCATAAATGTTACAGATATTTTTATATTGAGTTAAATAACGTGATATATTTCGAATCACATGTTTTTAAAGAATTATTTTAGTGCATACATTCCAATATTGTGTTAAGTTAAAAATGTCTGAAAATGTCTCAAAAACATATTTTTAATTTTAGTGTTTTAATCTGATGATGACAAATACCATGTCGAAACGTAGTTAAGAGAAATTATATGAACTGACTGAATCAGACCTTTATTCCGAAAAATTGAAGAAAATATATATATATATATATATATATATATATATTGTTGTGATGAGTACTTTATTATTATTTATGATTTATAATTTGTTTCATTGATTTCCCTATCTCTTTAATAATTTCAAAAATAAATACCTATCATAACAAATATGAAACTCCGGCTATGTTGTCTTACTTTTTTTCAACAATCTTCTTACCTTATCCCAGCTCAGTCAGATCGCCTATGAAGAATGAGTCATCTCTGTCATCAGCAGCAGGTTCAATAGTGCCAACTTGGCGCAATGCTTGATGTCAAATATGCTGTTTTGTGGGGAGAAATGTGGTTATATGTTCAACAGATAAACAAAGAATGCAGAAAAATCGTCAAATAGTTGTTTTTATTGAAATTAATCTTTAAAATTGACCTACTCTGCGAAATCTAACTTATCTTACTAAAAACAGTGATGAAAAATGGTAAACTTTCTTGTGTATGATAAATATTTGGTGAATAAACGTTTGAATGTCATGGACAGTCTGCGAAAATAGAACAAACCAACAAAAGTTCAAATTGATGGGCACAAATGATCAAATAATCACTGTAAGTGTGTGGACCTGTTATGTTGCACTGTATTTAGTTCATCGTTTGGAATACCTGCTTTCTGGTGTTCTCCTGTCTATTGGAAGTGTTCGTACTTACTGGAACATACAGCTACACTGCAAAAAGCCTCTTTTGTTCCTGGGAATGGCATGGACTGGTTTTTTGTTATTTCAATAAGGTGAGAGAGTTTTTCTTGTTTTTATATTCCCATTCGTATTTGAATTATTTATAAAACGTTCAAAGATGAATCTGCTTGTTTTCTCTTGTGTTTTTCTCATAATAATTTCCTCTAAATTCGTCACTGGCTTCGTTTTCTAACACAATTATTCATCTCCAAGCTTGTTACATTTTTTCTTGGCAACCCACACATTTTGTTTATCTTCACAAATTTTAAAATATATTGCCACTTTCTATCTGATTATTAGTTTTTCTAAATTATTCCAATGATTTTATTTACAATATCAAATTCTAAACCTAATATACTATGTACAAATTTGGATAAAATTCATATTTGACATTTTTCTGTGTTCATAATTTTTATATTTCATTGTTTGCCTCGCATTGTTTTTGACATCTCGCTGTTGGGTTTCCTCCTGATATGATTTACCATACAGGATGTTCCAACTTGTATACCATTTGATCTACTGGAAATAGAAAGTTTTTTCATGAATTTAAATTTCCATATGATTTTTATTGTGTATTCAACATGAATGTATTGTTGGTCACATATATATATATATATATATATATATATATATATATATATATATATATATATATATATATATATATATATATATATATATATATATATATCTAAACTTTGTAGTGGGTTATCCGATTTAGATTATTCTTTCTATATTAAAAAGGATATACCTCAAAGTTGGTCCTATTTGAATTCTAAAAAAATCTGATCTACCCGTAAGGGTAGAAAAATAGGGAATGATTGATTTTTCACCTGTGAACCGATTCTGTTCAAACACGGCACACAGATGTAGTTCTGGTGACACTACAACATAATGGAGACCTCGAGTTTATTTGATGATAGAGACGGAAGAGAGTCGAGGCAACACAAAAAATAAAAACTTTTGAACAAAAAATTTAACAGACGAAAAGAAACTGAAAAGCGATAAATAAACGTTTATAGTCCTAATAACTGAGCTCCTAAACTAATGTTATAGTAGAGGAGACCGTGGGAGGTCGACCTTCACCGATCTGATAACCGATGAGACATATTTTTTATCAAATATAATTTATAAACAAATATGCTCATGATAACTTACCTATCGAAAAGTGTTCATAGCTTTTTAATTAATTAATTTTAAATTTTAAATTCTTTCATCACCTTCACTCTTTTGATAACCGAATGAGTTTCACCTCAACTGATAGTTTTTAACACACAGAACATGCCTAGGTAGGCTTGCCTACTTATTTCTGTGCATGGCTACCTGGCAAGCAGACGTGAACAAGTAAGTCAATATAGGTAACTACACCGATCTGTTAACCAATCGAAATTGATATCATAGGTAAGATAATTCAATTACAAAACCAATCGTATAGGCTTGCCTGCAAAAAATCGTACATAAAATATTATTACCAAGCTATAAAGTTTTAGAATTTTAGCTATTTGATAGGTGCGAGAGAGAAAGTAGAGCGTCCGAAGTCCGTGTGATAGAACAGGACACAACATAGCAGCTGCACGCTACCTGACCGTTGAATGTATCCGAGTGCGCATGCTCGTGTACATGTGAGTGACAGTGACAGCATTTATTTACACTCGACAGTAATTTTGACTTCTTTTATATGCTTTGTAATGAACGCTTTTAACAACATAAATGTATTGAACTTCATTTTCCTATATTGATGATTTTTTAAATTTATTATACTAAAATTTCAAAAGTAACACTTATTCTTTCCCGCTTCACGGCATTTATTTGATTTTAAATAATAAATAAATTATTCTTTGTTTAATTTCAAACAAAAAATATAAATTTTTTCATCATTTATAAATTTTATAATTTAGCTTTAAAATGAAAAAAAAATGTTGAATTTTTATTTTATTTATTTATTAATATATTGAATTATTTATTTTTGATTATTTTAGAGTTATAATAAATTAGATTTCAAAATTACTGTCGAGTGTAAATAAATGCTGTCACTGTCACTCACATTTACACGAGCATGCGCACTCGGATACATTCAACGGTCAGGTAGCGTATCCGAGTGCGCATGCTCGTGTACATGTGAGTGACAGTGACAGCATTTATTTACACTCGACAGTAATTTTGACTTCTTTTATATGCTTTGTAATGAACGCTTTTAACAACATAAATGTATTGAACTTCATTTTCCTATATTGATGATTTTTTAAATTTATTATACTAAAATTTCAAAAGTAACACTTATTCTTTCCCGCTTCACGGCATTTATTTGATTTTAAATAATAAATAAATTATTCTTTGTTTAATTTCAAACAAAAAATATAAATTTTTTCATCATTTATAAATTTTATAATTTAGCTTTAAAATGAAAAAAAAATGTTGAATTTTTATTTGATTTATTTATTAATATATTGAATTATTTATTTTTGATTATTTTAGAGTTATAATAAATTAGATTTCAAAATTACTGTCGAGTGTAAATAAATGCTGTCACTGTCACTCACATTTACACGAGCATGCGCACTCGGATACATTCAACGGTCAGGTAGCGTGCAGCTGCTATGTTGTGTCCTGTTCTATCACACGGACCTCGGACGCTCTACTTTCTCTCTCGCACATATCAAATAGCTAAAATTCTAAAACTTTATAGCTTGGCAATAATATTTTATGTATGATTTGTTGCAGGCAAGCCTATACGATTGGTTTTGTAATTGAATTATCTTACCTATGATATCAATTTCGATTGGTTAACAGATCGGTGTAGTTACCTATATTGACTTACCTGTTCACATCTGCTTGCCAGGTAGCCATGCACAGAAATAAGTAGGCAAGCCTACCTAGGCATATTCTGGGTGTTAAAAACTATCAGTTGAGATGAAACTCATTCGGTTATCAAAAGAGTGAAGGTGATATAAGAAAATTGATTAAAATTAATTCAATTGAAAATAGCTATGAACACTTTTCGATAGGCGAATTATCATAGGCATATTTGTTTATAAATTATATTTGATAAAAAATATGTCTCATCAAGTTATCAGATCGGTGAAGGTCGATCTCCCAGCGGCTCTCAGACTATTACTAGTTTTGAGTCGACGATAAACAAGCAATATTCCAAACATGCGCTCTCCGCACGACCACTCGCAACGACGTGTGTGCCTGTTCGGGTTGCTGTTTCGCTGATAATAACTTCGGGAATGCTCCGAAATTTGATTGTTTGTTTGTTTTGCGCCTACTCAAAATTATTTACTTACGTTAGTTAAGAGACAGATTCGCTTCGCAGTTTCTTTTTGGCCGGTTAAATTTTTTGTTTAAAAGTTTCTATGGAAACAAAAAGTCACATTACCTAAAGCTAGATTTGTGCATTACCAGAATATTTCTATAAATTCCATTTCTCTCTATCTATGATGGTTGTAGAATGGAAATCAAAATTGTGATTGGATATGAAATAATGGTTGCTCAGGGCGGTTTTGTTATTTTTATTTTTGTTTATTTCCTCGCAATCGTATTGGTGTTGTTTTCTATATTTTAAGTATTGCTTGGTTTGTCCAATGTATGTTAGTTCGCAATCTTTACATGGTATTTGACAAATTACATCAATATTGTGTTTTTTCTTTCAGTTTGGAGTCAATATGATTTTTTTGTGTTGTGTGTTGTACTGAGCAATTTGTAATAATTATATAAATATTCTAGCAGCGCAGAAATATTCTAGCAGCGCAGAAATATAGCTTTAGGTAATGTGAATCCGGCTCTATAGTAAAACACAAAAAAAATGTCACCTTATACACGTGATAAGGACTTCCGGCTGAACCACTACCTACAATATGAGAAGTTGACATCGGTGTCCAATACACACGTTTCCATTGTACAGATGCTGTACCATGATCTTATTATTCCGAACAAAGGCACAACCTGTATTTCAATTTACTCTTTGAACAATTTTGGTGATTTCTATGGAAAAATATTCCTTACATTTCCTTGACAACATTACTCATATTTTTTTTGGGGTGAGTAGACTCAACAGTGTATAGTGTGTTGGTAAAGTATTCCTGAATATGTTTTTTTCTGATGATGACCCTCCGTTCCTTGTTCTATTTCCTTGTAGTTGTTGTAATATTATGTACCTTTTTTTTTCTCAGTGAATTCTCTGTATTTATACAACTAAAATAGAACTTATATTCATTGTAGCCCTGAAGAAGGCGGGACCCCTCCGAAACGTTGGCATCAAAACTGTAATGATAGAGTGGTGCTTCTCATTTGTCCGACTGCTCGTGAGAACTGTAACAACATAAAGAACTGCTGGACGTAATAACACAACATATACTTATTAATTATTATTTATCCATTTTTTCTGACACATGATTCGTTAGCTTTTGGTGGCAATTTCAGAATTTATAAATAAATTCTGAAATCTAACTTTCCGATTGGCCGCGCCATTTTTATTTTTTAATAATGGCATAGAAGCTATAGCTCAATGCAACATCCCTATTGATAAAACATACCGGAGAAAGAGGCATCCTCTTCCACCTGAGTGGAACGGAAAATGCGATAATGCAGTTAGATGTAGGCAACATGCTCGAAACTTGCACAAAATCAGTAACATAATTGAAAATTACATCTTGGTTAGAAGTAAATGGCCAAAACGAAAAAAAAAAATTCATAAAAAGCAGAATTATACTGGTCCAGCTATTGTGAAAAGTTGAACGAACGGAGGTTGAGTGGAAGAGGATGCTTATTCGGACTACCTAGGTATTCGAGTAAGCGTTTGATTGCACACATTAAATTATCATATATCATATCACACTAAGGGTAACTACCCAATTGGAATGTTATAGTCACAGTTACAGTCAATAAAAGCATATATTATTATTATTAAATACACCCAAAAAAAGTTTATTGCAACAAGCAAACAATGCAAAGGGTCCCTTCGGCAAAGTTATTCGTGATAATTTTGATTGGTTAAAAGCTTTGTCCCAAAAAATCACCCCTAGTTCTATCCTCAACTCCAGTGATACTAATGTAAACATCACAAATAACGTACCTCATACCAATAAGTTATAGTGAATTTATTTTTGCTTTCATAAAAACTTTTCAACAAAAAATTAAACCGACGAAAAAAGAAACTGAAAAGCGAAAAATAAATTAAATTTTTTTAGTATCGATAACTCAGCTCCTAAACTAATTTTGAGTCGGCGGCAGAACATTTAAAAGGGGTAAGGTACCCTCATTTTAAAAAACTCAGCAAAATGTTATTGGAAAAAGTTGTTTAGAATCGAATATTATGCTCAAATACCAAAACATGGCTCTAAGATTTTTTTTTACATTTATAATTTCCTATTTTTTTCATATTCACCTTAAACCCTTTCATAAATTAATCAAAATCACATCAATTTCGCATAACTCTGTTCGATTTCAAGCATATTTGTAAAATTTACTCAGATTTTAAAATTTTTAGGGAATCACAAACATTATGTTTGTTGCAACGATATTTATTCATTTATTTATCGTATGGCTACACATGAGTGGAAATACAGAATACCTCTGAATTTCAATATCTAAATTTTTTATAAAGTTTATAGCCGTTGGGGCGGCTTTTAGGAAATCTTCGGTGGCTAGATCTGATGCACCCCCGGAAGTGCCACTGAATTTGGAAATAATGTTGTTTATAGTTTTGAGTTTCGCAGCTACAAGAGATAGGTGTTTTCTAAACGATAGTGTTCTATCTAGTACTACTCCGAGGTATTCTAGAAATTTGTTGTGGTTTAGGTGGGTACCGTTAAAGTGGACATTTAGTTCGACGTTGGCCATTTTATAGTTCCGGTAATAAGTTTCAGTCTGTATTCCACTAAATAATCGTTCATGGTAATCAAGGCGTTTTCTGCCTCGACAAGGATTCGATGGCTGAAGCCCAAGGCCATATCGTCGGCATAGCAGATTTTTTGGAGCGTGTTTCGGGTAGGTCGGATATATACAGGTTGAAAATGAGCAGGGCTAGTACTGACCCCTGGGGGAGTCCGTTATTTAGCATCCGTCGCTTGCTTATTTTGTCTTCCATGTGGACTCGGAAAGTGCGATTGCTGAGCATGTTGTCAATGAGCCTTGGTATTGTTTTGCTCTTTATAGTTTTCAGAAGTTTGTATATGAGTCCCTGACGCCAAACTGTATCGTATGATGCTGTGAGGTCTACGAAGACAACAGATGTTTTATTTCTGTATTGGTAGCCGTCTTCTATGAACGTTGTTAGGAGAAGGACTTGGTCACAACAGCTTCGGTCGGTCCAGAAACCTGCCTGCTCTACTGAGACGTGGTTCGTTATGATTTCGTTATGAATGCGGTTGTAGATTAATCTTCCAAGTAGTTTGTAGCACGAGCTGAGGCAAGCTATCGGCCTGTAGCTTTCCGGCTTATTTTCGTCTTTGCCAGGTTTGGGGAGTGATATTATTGGGGATTGTTTCAGTTTCGCTGGTAAGTTCCGGTGAGAAGAATGCCTGAGAGAAACTTAGCCAGCCAGTTTTTTGCCATGTATGAGGAATTCTGGATGGATCCCGTCGTATCCTGGAGCTTTACCGCTTTCTATTTCTTTTATTGCATTTGATACTTCTCCGATAGAGAAGAGATTTGCAAGGTTTGGCTCTATGGTGGTATTCCTCTTCAGTTGTGAAAGTTCTTTTTTTATCTCCATAGTGTTCTTTTTGTCACTGGTGGTTCTAGATATCGAGACAAGGTGGTTTGCGACTTGGTCGGGTGTTACTGCTAGGTCATGGCGGACGGGTGGGGTGCTCGAGCCCAGTTTCCTCGGGAGGCTGGAGGCTTTTCTGCTGGAGTGCTTGATGTCCATGTTTATCACTGTTTCGGACCACTTTTCACGTCTTGTGATGTCAAGGCTGCGTATTATGTCGTCTGCCAATTCTGGGCGACCGCTGCTGAAATATTCCTGGTATAGCGCTTCGCTATCTTCGCTCCAGCCCGGAATGTAGTCTTTTTAGTATCCTCTTGGAATGCTCTTTTTTGCAGTCGAGGTTATAGCGCTCCAAAAACGCCCATAGTTTTGAGGTATTGGGGGATCCAGTAGACGGTGCTGTCGAAGATTTTTTTATATTTGGTCCAGTCGGCTTTGTTGAAATTCCATCTGGGCTGAGGTATTGAGTTTATGATGGGCATTTGGACTCCCAGAGTAACTAGGAAGGGCTAGTGTTGGCGATATTAAACACAACTTCAAATTTTCGCAAAAACTCTTTTCAGCAAGATAAAACAGTAGTTTTTTTTTTCTATACAGTAGTTAAAAATGTGAAAGAGATGCTCTGAGACAGATGGACAAGCATGAAGTAGCATATTCAGACTTATAGAGTCCGCACCGATAGCTCGCGATTTGATAGAAAGAAGGTGCTTATAGATGTCAGTTTCACTGATAGGTGTGAATCTAAATAGTCCTGCAGCGGGCAGATTGTTGTTGTAGTAGTGGTTGATAGTATCAGCTTCTAGTTGTAAGTCGCTCTGTGAAGAGCTGGTAAAATAATCATTTATAACTTGAGCATTTTTCAAATTTGCTGGGATTGTTAGGTTTCTGTTTTTAGAGTGGATATTCATTTTGTCGAGTTCTCTCCATAGTGACTCACTGTCATTTCCACAATTTCTAGTTCTGAATTGGATATACGCCCTTGTTTCGCGAACTATTGCATGTTTAGTTAGGTTCCTGAGATCTCTATAGTAGTTCCAATCACGCTCCAGCTTGGTTTGCTTATATTTAATCAATGCTTTATCTCGAAATGACATCATCAATTTGATTGTATCAGTGATCCAAGATGCTGGTGGCCTGATTACTTTGACAGTTCTAAAAGGTGCATGATAGTCATAAGGCTATGAGTGTTTTGTTGAAAATATAAACAGGATGTTCATAAAATCTTTTGAGTTAGGGCTTTTCCAGAATATCTATCAGATGTAGTTCAATGTCCAGCGTGGCTTTAGCCGGGGAAGTAGTTGTTTTCTGTTAGACATTCACAAAAAATAACTTCATTTTAATCGTGGATTTTTCAATTCACAGAAAAATCTTTCTATCAATATTCAATTGAGAATGTTTTCCTTTTCAGCTATGAGTGTATTATTGAAGCATTCTACTTTGGAGTCAATATTTTCAAGGTGGTAGATTGGGGAGAAATCAGTGTGAATCAAATCAGTTGTAAAAGAGTCATGATTACATTTTTTGAAATCGCGAAATGTACGTAGATTGGTTTCAGAGGACACGTCGCCAGTACCGATCGAACAGGATACAAGGCAGTGATCAGAAATGTCAGAGGCGTCACTGACCAGTACGTTGTTGACAAGGATAGATTCAGTGCATAAAATTAAATCGATGGCTTTGGCGCTGGTTTGGCAGAGTCTAGTTGGTTCAAGTATTAAATTCTTGAGATCATAACTTGATATGGTATTGCTCAAAAGTATAGTAGCATTACTTCCTACATCCAACATGTCTATATTGAAGTCCCCGGCACATAAAAGGTGATCGTATTTGGGAGCAATCATACTCAAAGAGCTTTCAAAATCATTCATAAATTCGTTTATATTTTGCTTGGGTGGACGGTAAAGAACACCAAGTGCGTATTTGACATTTTTTACGGAGAACGATACCCATAATTGTTCGGTGTTACTAGGATCAAATCGCACAGGAGTTACTTTTAAATTTGATTTTAAGTATATTGCCACACCGCCACCTCTCCCTATCAGACGATCTCTTCTGTACAATAAATACCCATTAAGTGCAATCAGGTCGTCTGGTATTTCTGCAGAGAGCCATGATTCAGTGACCAGTATTATATCAAACTTCAGATAGACATAATCTTTAAATTGCTGAAAATGTGCTACTAGCGATCGCGAGTTGATATGGCAAATCTTGATTATCATACTAGTAAGCATTTAATGTAAGTATAATAACATTGAGATCACAATAAAAAAATGAGAACAGGAAAAAGCAACAAAAAATTAAATACATGAGTAAGAGGTACCTGCAAGTACAAGTTAAGTTGGACGTATGGATTGAGAACGGAGTCTTGTTCTTGGATTTTCAAGGAAGCTGCTGACAGGCGAGTTTTCCAACTTCCTCTTTCACTCTTCTGTTTTTTCAGTATGCTTGTCTTCTTTGAGTAATTGTTCATAGGAGTAAGATGTACCATCGATCAATAATTTATTATTGACAATTTTGGCATTAGGGTCAGTGACTTCAGCAAGTTTAAGTTGTTCGTACATACATTTACGCTTCATATAATCTTCTTTGGCATAGTCTTGAGAAAACAGCACACCTAGTTGTTTCAGGTTGGCGTTCTTGTTTCGAGGAGAGGTGAGTATTTGGGTTTTCAAAGTGAAGTTAGTTACTTCTGCAATGATTGATCTTGGTTTGTCACCCTTATTTTTTCCTATCCTGGTAATGAAGCGAAAGTCGTGATTATGACAGACAATACTCAATTCCTTATTGATGCATTTCACCAGATCGGATGAAGTGTTGTTTTCTTCACCAGCTAATCCATGGATTATAATATGGATTATAAGCAAACATTTCTTGGGTGAATCTTCCAGGGTTTTCAACAACTGCCTGAAGTACTTCTAATTGATTTTGTACAGTACATACAGTTTTGGTACGTACATTTTTATATTTACAGTCTATATTTACCCTGTCTGTTTGAAATCAATTAATATCCTGTTTACAGTTGAATAGTGAACTTGTTTGTTCAGATGTCGTTCATTGAAAATATCTTCCGCTTCACGCACTGGTTTATGGTTAACTCCACATATTAGAACTAATTCTACTTTCTCGGTTAACGGTCATAATGTTTACTTTTAACCCCTCATTTGTTGTTTTTTTCATGGGTACCCGCGATTATTTTAGTAGGATTTCCTTTTTTTTTTCGATTAATTTGTACAGTTTTTTAATAAACATTTGAATTAAAAGTTTTTCACTTTAAATTACAGTTCTTTGATATGCATATTATCATTACTGCTGTTTTATCTTGTTAAAAAGAATTTTTGCGATATCTTAAAGTTGTGTTTTATATCGTTGCAATAACCAAGAAGTTTGTTATTTCCTAAAAGAGTTATGCGAAATTTATTTTATTTTGATTAATTTATTAAAGTGTTTAGGGTAAATATATAAAAAGAGGAATTGATTTTAAATTTTTTTTCCAAGGGAGGCCATGTTTGTTTTGGTATTCAGGCATAATTTCTAATTCTGAACAACTTTTCACTATAACATTATGCTGAACTTTTTTATATCTTTGAAATCGCCAATATTTGTATTGAAACCGATCCAGTCCTGAATCATGTTTGAAGAATGTGAGCAGAATAAATAGCTGGCTTTCTTGTTACCCTTTGAAGATTATCGAAGTTGTGCAACAGTGCAAAATAACTATGAAAAATAACAGATCTGCATTGTACAGTGTGACATTTTCACAATATGTTAATTACTGTTATGTTAAAATAAATGTTCACTGTATGATGAACTGCATACTGAAAATATGTGTTACATCGAAATTTACGCATTTTGACTGATTCGCTACATGTCATAAAAATCGCCATTGTTTTCATATTTGATATTTGGTGATTCTCAAAATGAAATTGGAGCAGCAATAGGTGAAAATTGAGTATAAAGATATATCCCAGTCTCAATCGAAAACTCGTTTCATATTATACTATAGCAAAATACATGCAGAAATTATGTTATAATATATTTCGTTCATAATATCGAACATTTTCGTTTCGGTTTCTTCTTCTGTCTACACTGCTCGAGTCCTGCCCTGACCGCTTCATCAAAAACACCATCCAACCCTTCTCCAGTGAATGCTGAACATTCCAAATATCTCACGGAACCTATTTCTTCAGACATTTCCAATCCTTGTGAACGTGACACAACTTTTACAGTTGCTTCTTCTCTCATATCCTTTTTCGTCCCCACCAGTATGATGGGTATGCCCCGTGAAAAACGTTTTATCTCAGGGTACCATTTGTATCGAACATTACCAAAAGACTCCGGACATACAAGTGAAAAACAAATCAAGAACACGTTGGCGTCGACATACGTCAATGGTCGCAATATTCATGACCATCTGTAACATAATGCAAACACAAATTCACTGGTTCTTCATCCACCAAAAGGGTAACCGTTTCCATATCGAAAATAAATGGTTTGTTTTCGTTTGGGAAAGTTTTGTCAAGGTAAGTGAAGAGAACACATTTTTTGCCCACTGTCGAGTCTCCAGCAAATACACACTTCACTTGGGACATTTTCATTTAGCTATATAATTATTGATAACCCCGGGATCACAGACATCAGTTTATCATTGATAATAATCTGTGAAAACCGACAAATCTTATCAGTCTATTCTATACATGGAGATAATCCGCTCACTGAGAATTTGATGCCACAGCCACATATCTTCTAGCAAATGAGAAGATATCTCGGGAATACTCCTTGAACGCTTCGTTAATGTTCATAGGGAATTCCGTGCAAACACATTATATCAACACGCGGGGGATTGGCGATAACACCAATATCATAGAATATACGTGATTCGGAGTTCAGTATATTCTACACAGAGAAAAATACGGAGCAGGTATATTATGGGAGCTGGTGATAGAAAAAATATGCCAATTTCATCACAATCCTAACGATGACTTTTTTTCGATTTTTGTTATGTACTACAGAGCACTTCTAGAACTTTTGTTGTCGAGAATATTCATAACATGTTATGAAAAAAAAGCTGATTTTATCACACTTAAGCTTTTGCAATGTTATTATAGTTATTTGACATCGTACAAAGCCAAAAAATTGTGCTCACAAGTGTCGAGCGGGACATTCTTATAAGCACTCGAAAATGGAAAAAATGTGTCCGAAAATTTTTAAGTCATTTTTAACCAATCAGATGCTTTATTTCGACATTGTTACTATGGTAACCAGCAAATTTTCTGAACATTTTTCATCCACATTAGCACGTAGACGTAAAATTATTAAGTAGACATTTCCCGGTATATGACAGCTATCATATATTTAGACAAAAATAATTTTGAAATAATATTGACAATATTTTTTATTTACTTACTTTATAAGTTGGAAATATCACAACAATTTATTAAGGTGTACATTCTATAATATTATTAATTAATTTTAAATTCTTCAAAAATTCCACTTCTTCTTCCTCTTTCCTAAGTGGTGAATAAAACACAGAACCGGTGTTTTTTTTTAAATACGCCTATGTTTCATAAAATGAAAATAATACTGAGACACCAGTTTATTTCTTTGAGTATTAGATTTGTGTCCAAAAGAAGGCACAATATCACGCAGAATGTTGCCAATCTCTTCAAATAAGTTTTCTTGCTCAGGATTTAATTCAGATTCTTCCACTAGGTATGTTAGATATTTCACATTTTTATGGTACATTTTGATGTGCTGTGATTCTTTGCAAAAGGAACACAATTCATACGATTGAAAGTTCATTTTATCATCACTTTTTTACTTACTTATGATTGTATACAATGTTATGAGGAACTTATAATGCCACAAATAAAATATTGATTGACAGGAGTAGTGAATGTCAAATCCATGGCTAACTTTACAAAATATTTTTTTAACCGGCAACATACGCCAACAACATTCTTTTTAGAAAAAGAATAAAATATCCCGATTTCCTGAATTATTTGAAAAACAAATTATTACCGCTAATATTATTTTTTCTTAGAATTAAACCTAAAAGAATATGAAAAATATTTAAGTATATATGTATAGGTATAGTTATATATTTTTTTGCTTTATATCACCTTGGTTTGTAGTCAATATTGACATTTCCCTGAAACCCAGTAAGAAAATTATATGAAATCAATTATTTTTATATAATAATGTATCTGATATTATAAATTTTATTTTACTATCGCACGGGAAAAATAAAAATGAAATATTCTGCAATACGAATATCCACTTTCATTTTCAATCAATATTGACATTTCCCTGAAACCCAGTAAGAAAATTGTATGAAAACAATCAATTTTATATAAAAATTTATCTGATATTATATATTTTATTTTACTAGGGCACGGGGAAAATAAAAAAACATCTCCCGCAATACGAACGTATCCACTTTATTCAATATTAACATTTCCCTGAAACCTAGTAAAAAAATTGTATGAAATCAATTAATTTTACATAATATTTCATCTGATATTATATATTTTATTTTACTAGGGAACGGGGAAAATCAGAAAAAAATCTCCCCCAAAACTCCAATTACACACAGCCTTCTATTTATTTGTGAATAACGTCAAAATAAATATTCACTTAATGTTTTCTATTTAAATATAATTCCGGTATAAAATTTTCGTACCGAGTCCCCCACGTGCTTGAATTAATTGCGGGATATTTGTATCGAAATTTTTTGAGTAAATGAATTTTCTTTAAAAATTCATGTACTCAAAAAATTTCCGGCAATAATTCATGCTCTAGGGAGATTATAAGTGAAAATTGCATTATTCGATCACACTTGGAATTTATTTGGGACTTCATACTGAGTGTGAAAAATTGTCCTTACAACTAACTTGTGGAACAAGTGGCCGATGAAGTTTATAGTAGTAAACAGTTTTTTATCATCCTAGGACCCATTGAAAACGGCGTTTATTTCCCCTCGGTAAAAAAACAAGGGAAATTTGCAGGCGAAGTCACATAGCTCTAGAAAAATCGTTCAATCTCGAAAAAGTTTTGTCATATCCTGTGACTCCGGTTCCTTCATCGTTTTGTCATATCGATGGAAATGTTTATGGATAACCTAGAGAAATTGATTCATGAACATCCACTGACGAAACATTTCTTGTATTATTATCGATATGTGGATGACATTTTGGTATGTTTCATTGGTACCAACAGACAATTGGATACTTTTCAGAAATATATCAAGAAAATTCACAAAAACATAAAATTCACTACCGAAATAGAATCAGGGAACTCAATCAATTTCTTGGGCTTGACAGTAACCAAACTAAACAAAAAACATGAATTTTCAATTCACCACAAATCTTCCCACTCGGATATTACTATTCATGGCAATTCTAACCATCCCTACCGACATATATTATGATACATTGATTAGTAAATATTCCACTTTTAGAGAAAATTTCAAATAAATTTTTTTTAACAAAAAATCAAACCGACGAAAACAGAAACTGAAAAGTAAAAAATAAACATTCTTATTATCAACTAATTTCCTAAACTAATGTATGTAATTAATTTTGAGTCGGCGCCAAACAAACAACGAAGATCATTGAATTTCTCGAAAAAAAATATCAAAACGCTACCGCGTATCCTGCTGCCATCATTTTACGCTTTACTTGATTCAATTGCTAGTTTGTTTGGCGCCGACTCAAAATTAGTTACATATATAAGTTAAGGAGATTAGTTATTGATAAGGATGTTTATTTTTCACTTTTCAGTTTCTGTTTTTGTCGGTTTCATTTTTTGTTAAAAAGTTTTTATTTTTGAATTTTCTGTGGCTGAAATCTACTGATTACTACCTACTCAATTTTTAATTACTTCCAAAATACTTACTTACCCACCTTACTTCAACTATTAACAGTTAAATAATATGATTATCTACTTTGATTCTTTATTGTTATATAATTTAAATTATTTATGATAGTTCTGTTTGGTTTATTTCATCACTTTGTATATTCCATCTTTTTATAGAATGTTATTATTGTGACGGATGTGGGGGAACAAAAATAATGACAATAGCGATCTGTCAATGTCAACTACATATGTGTGCCAATGTTGACAAGTGAAAAATGTGGATTATTTCATTCCAAATTCAAATATGATCAACTATGAGATATACCCTATCTAATAAAAAAAGAATAATCCAAATCGGAAAACCCAATACAAAGTTATGCCTTATAGAATCGCTTAACGGACCAAATCGAACGATCAATATCCTCCATTTTGCTACCCTCAGGGGTAGATGATTTTTTTCAAATTCAAAAGGGACCAACTTCGAAATACACCCTATCCAATGAAAAGAGAATCATCGGAATCGGATTCTTCTGTGAAAAGTTATAAAATATATACGCGTCAACTAGAGAACCTCCTCCTTTTTGATTTCGTCGGTTAAAAAAACTTAACATCATGAAACAAATTGCAGTGAACAATGGATATAAAGTTGACCTGATAGATATAATTCTCTCCAAAAAACTCCATTCATTTCCTACTACCAAAAACTTTAATCAAAATTATAAAACAATCACATATTGTGGACAGACTACGGAAAAAATAGCTTCATTTCTTAATAAGCAAGATCTAAAAATTGCATATAGAACAGATAATACGTTGGGTAGATTCATTAAAAATAATAAAGATAGAATTTCGAAAGCCGAAAAATTGGGAGTATATAGATTGAAGTGTGGAACTTGCTCTAAGGTATATATTGGACAGACTAATATAACATCTAAAGATAGGATCCATGAACATCATATAAATTATGTAAAAAAGAAAACAAATTCAACATATTCCAATCACCTCTTAGGAGAAAACCATTGTTTCAATGATGATTTCGAAATCATACACGTAGAAAATAAAGGTATTACTTAAACTGAATCAGTTGGAAACGTTAAAATTAATAAACTCAATGACAAGTTTCCCTCATTTTATTCTATTCTACATATTCAAAATTTCTTGAAATGAAATGTTGATATTTCTTGCAAATTTTATTAAAACAAATACAGAGTTTGCACCCTTGATACAAAAATAACTATTTCAAACGAGTAAAAATAAATAGAATAGGTGGCACCCCTACAGAAAACCAAAACAACTTACCTAAACGTCAAATTCATTTCCTAAGCATTCTTGTGAAAAATGCAAAATAATGGTAATATCTTCAACACGCATCGATTATCAAATAATCGACTTGAAATTTTCAAGTCCAAATATCTAGAAAACGGTTGCTTATAGCGACTTGTAACAAGCCTACCTTTTTTACGTAGATATGACAGAGGAATTGATTTTTCTACTGAACAATGTGCAGAGGTACGCTTAAAAAAGTTATGAATCTTCAAAAAAGAAAAAGACGTGTAGGTGGCGCCCCCTACGAGTAAGAGCAATAATAACATCAGGTTCGAATTCGATACCTCAAAAAACTCTCTCAATTCAAATTTTCGTTTAATTAAGGTCAGTATTTCGAAAATTATTTAAAGAAAACGGAAATAAAAATAAAACTTTTACACCCTGTATCTTAGAAACGGAGCTTTTCCGGACATATATTTATTTGGACCATTCATATTAGAATATTGTGGGGAATAACTTCCTGAAGTTTGTCAGAGTATTTTTGAATCGCCCTGTATGTTGTGGCTTTCGAGATTTCGGAGAATTACGCTTTAAATGGACATCATATATGAACAAATTTCAGAGGAACAAACAAAATGTTAGCATTAACAACGAACTTTGCCCTTAGCTGTCTGAAGTATTTCAGTAAATAATGAAATTTCAAATGTCATTACACATTTTCAATATATTACCCGAAAAGTTATCTGGTTTTACTCGCGGCTGCAGTGATGCATATTTATGATATTTTCAGAGAAATAAATTTATGTGAATCCTATGCTATTATATTAATAGACTATTTCGACGCTATTGATAGTTTAAATCACCAAATCTCATTTGTCATTCATTATGTTGCTTCTAAAGTTCAAGTAAGCTTCTCAATAGCTATTTATCTGAGTACAATTAATTGATGCTAAGCTTTTGACAATCGAATTAGAAGCCATTGAAGTGTGGTGTCCCCCAAGGGTCAATTTTGGGGACATCGCTCTTCTCTCTATTCATTTGGAATAATCAAAGTTTCAGACTGAAGACGCGTTTCTCTCTATGTATGACTACGCATAACTTTTTACAGAAGAGTCCGATTTCGATGACTCTTTTTTTATTGGATATGGTATTCCTCAAAGTTGGTCTCATTTGAATCTGAAGAAAAAATTCCGCCCTCAAGGGTAGGAATATAGGGTATTATTGATGTTACACCTACTGAATTTTGACCTGCTAACCGTTTCAACCACGCATAACTTTGTAGTTGGTTATCCGATTTTTTCCCAGGGTACGCTTTGAAGTTGCTTCCAATTGAAGTTGAATAAAAATTCCACCCCTAAGGGTAGAAAAATAAGGGATGATTGATTGATTTTTCATCTGTGAACCGATTCTGTTAAACTTGGCACACATATGTAGTTCTGATAACAAAACTGTCGTGTATTAATATGGGCAATAAAACTCATTTCTGAACTGCACACGTATATTCAAAGAATTGACTGATTCTGATAAGTGACACAGATTGCATGTGAACGTGAACGTGAACGAAATTTACCCAAAAAAAAAAACAGTGTGAAAATTATTCTTAAAATTTCAAGTATATCATTTTTGTATTGGCACCAGGATGGAAGTTAGAAAATTACAATTCTTATATCACTTTCCAAGTTTTTGCAAAAGTAGAAAAAGTTACATTTTTGAACCTTCAAATAAGTCATAAATGGCAATATTGAATATTGGTTAAAAATAAAATAAATTTTCAACTGTTATAGAAATGTATCCATAGTTGTAATAAATTTTTCATGGTTATAATGAATTGAATTCTTATCTTTCGTATTTACAGCCAATAATTCTGTGTTTACAGATCAATTCGGAACGTCTTTATAATATACTGAATACCTTTGGATATACTCCAAGTACTTGGAATAATTTCAACAATAATTTGAGGAGAAAATTGGCATAAAGTTATAAATACAAGATCCAATGTCTAATAAAAAAAATTAGACTTCGGATCATCTGGGAAAGATAGAATTCCACACAAATAAATTGTTGTAAGTAGGAAAAGTCGATAGATTCTACATTTGTTTACCAAAAATCAAAAGGGAGCATGGGTGGATTGACTAAAATAATATGATAACTGGTGAGGGAGTATTGATGTTGGCTACGAGTTGAGGGCAACAACATAGAAAAAAGATCCAGAAAAAATCTGTGAAAGGTTTTTGAATTGTGATTTTTAGTTGAGGTTCGAAACGGAGACAAGCTCTATCCCCAAAACGTAAACCTATTACAGGAAACTTATAAACTACACTTATTTATTCGATAGAAACATTCAGAATGCGTCTTCACTAAAATTGTATTGAGATAAAAAATCTTAATCATTTTCATTTCCTTTTATGAGTTGTGGAAGGTTATAACCCAAAAAACTCAACAATTAATTGAGTTCTCCTTCAAGAAAATTACCGAACTTTCGGAAGAAAATTACGAATTTATAAATGGAAGTAAAGTGCAATTTTCTTCCTTCAAGATGTATTGCCATCGCTTCGCAGAACTTCATTCGCGGCATAATTAAAAAATAGCTATTACACCTAAGTGGAAGTTATCAGGTATCATTCTCAATAATGAATGAGTTATCATCTGATCTTTTCAAAGAGAAAATTCTCCAATGTCTGTGGCACAGTCGATTTCAAATTATTCAGTTGGGACGACTGTGATCGGTTAGAAAAATAAAGGGTTCACTTACTTATTATGGTACATCATATAACAATTTCCTCCAGCACGTACCTGTGAACAAAAACATGAGATCAGTTTGAGTAGTAATAGCGTAAGCCGGCGATTCATCTTAAACTTTTTCCTATATTGTATATAATTTATCTCTATTGAGATTGCCAGTCAACCGTTTTGGGACGTTAATTCTTCTTATACTTGAATCCAAGACAAAAAATAAGGCGATAACTTGTCCTGCGGAATTTCGGTTGTTTGATCCTCTACAGAAAAAAAATTCCATCCAACAGCTCATTTCTAATAATACATTCAATGATTCCTAGGAATGTGACAATAATTGTCACATTCCTAGAAAAACGAATTGAAAAATGCAATTTCTCGAATATATCCTATGTCAAATTGACCCCTTCTCTCTTCCACTGTGAGACCTGTATTACATAACATGTAATTAGAGGTTCCTTCCGCTGGATGTAAAGTCTTGCTCTAAGCAATACTGCCCCCACAATAATCATATTTTATGATTTGCTCGCTGATATTTATAATTTTGTGATTGCACGTTCTTTTGACGGTTATTCAGCCTCATTCATATTGGCGTATATATATATATATATATATATATATATATATATATATATATATATATACATACAGGGTGTAACTAACTTTTGGCACTACCGCTAACAGTTCCCATATAACACACGACATCCATTGGACGTTCATTTTAGGTCCATCTCAAGTCCAAACGTCCATGGACATGGAATGGATGTTCATTGTACGTGTGAACATGGCAGTCCATTGGATGTTAAAAACGTTCGTCCATTGTACATTCATTCAATGTCCAAAAAAATGTATATAAATTTCAGTTTGACCCCAAAGAATCTTTTTTTTATTTCAAATAAAACTGAAATTCGTAAGTATCTTCAATCAAAAATTTCAACCGTGATGGAATATTTTAGTGGGCCAGTTCATGTACATTTCTGGATATTCATTGTACATTCAACAATTAACATCCATTTACGTCCCATTCAAATACAATCATTAATTTCTTTTATAATAAACGATATATGAACAAATAAATTGTCACATATCAATTGCTTATCATGATGGGTACGTCACGCATCTTCTAAATTCAATGATACTTTAACCACTGTATTCTTTTAGGGATCAAAAATTCTTTTAGAGGAAAAAACGAACAAAAGAGAAATAGAGGAGGCAAATATGAAATGGTTAAGGGAAGCAAATGAAAGGAAATGAATCGTTCTCAGAATATTTTTATTTATTTATACTTTTGACCAGTGTTGTTATTTTTTTGTTTTATTATACATTTTTTTGGAGTATCTACTTACATTTATGTTGTTATTTGTTGAATTCCTTTGGTGGATTATGTGTAAACAGTTAGTTTTTGAAAGTGTCGTCAATTTTGATATGTGCAAGATATAAAAGAATGAAGCTAGAGAGTTCTAGTAGCTCAATTTCAAGTTGGATTTCAACCTTCGAAATATATGGGAAGACAAATTTTATTAAAATCTATTCATGGAATTGTAGAGAGAAAATTGTTCATAAGTTTGATAGGTTCAAGATAAGCAACTTCTGTTTCCATTTTTTTGTGAATGTGTTAGTTTTTGGAATATGAATTATAATTTTGAATTGAAAAATGTATATTTCCAAAATTATTGATTTTTCGAAAAATGATTTATCGAAGAATATTTATCCTGATATACCATACTCGTAAACATTTTAATTAAGATCCAGCACTAAGGATCTAACAATCAAATGTCAACTTTCTGATATGAAATGTTATTTATACAGGGTGTTGAAATATTGGGCACTACTTTTGCTAACATATGGTATAGGTAAATAAATAACACTTGGTACTTATTCCCTTTCGAATATTGTATCACCGAGATTTTTATGATAACTTCATCGAGAAGTCTTTGTGATTCTCTATTCGAGTAGAAATAATGTCTAAAAGGGGCACACCACAAGAACAATGTATGTAAGAGAACTTGTGTTAGTTTTACCTTTACAATATGTTTCCAAAGAATTGTCCATTATTTACAGAACACCTTGTATGATCTGTATCCTCTGGATTCATCTTGGATATACAATGTATGTACATTAGACGACCACAGTGGTTGTTATTTGGATATGTTCTGGACATCCATTTTACCAAATATGGACATACAATGGATGCCCAAAATACGCACAATGTACATCCATTGAACGTTATCTGGGCTTCAATTGTACGTCCAAAGTGGTGTCCTGGCCGTCCATTGAACGTCCATTGAATGTACATTGGACTAATTCTGGACATCCGGTGGATGTCTTGAACTTCCATATTCAACGTCCATTGTTCATCCATTGTACGTACATGTGCTGTGTGGGTTGATAGCTCATCAAAAAATAAAAAGATTCTTTCTTTGAAATATTTACGATAAGTTATTGTGTGCGTTAGGCTAGAGGGGATAGATGACACTATGACAGCGCCCATGGTGGCAGAAGTAGGTAATGATCCTGGTAGTCACACGCCCAAGCTGAAAACTATCAGTTTCTGAGGTCTCCCCGTTTATTCACAAATCACTTGAAAATATTTTACCATACTTCAGATGAATAAACATTATTATTATCGTAGTGGCAACGGTCACGGTTGGGTAGTATAACAACATACATATAATAACAATGAGCCCTCGAATCGATTGCAAAAATAGTACGTGTAAATTTTATACATTTCCAACTGCATCACATAAACTTCAGCAAAGAGATAAGTGTTCTATTATTCCACGATATTTCAATCTCTAATTCCGGGACGTGAGGTTTTCATTCGATTGATATTTGGGTTTTTTTTTATCCGTTTTCTATTTGATCGTCTAGAAGTGGATAGTAAAAGCGAAGATTATCGTTATACGACCTAATCTTTGGTATAAAAAGTAACCAAGTTCCGTGAGACGGTGTTGAGCCGGTGACGAAAAGCAAATAGCGACTGTGAGTTCGAGTTCGGGACGGTGTTGTAAACCGATCAATCAGCCTTATGAACAAGAGACAGAGGTACTTTTGTCTTCCCGAGTTGTCTTTCATACACGGCATTCTATCAGGACAAAGTACCTCACAGAGGATTATTTGTGTTTTAATTTTTACGAACTGATTTCGGTTACATAAGCAATTGGCCTTACATGTGAACAGATGTTAAATGTAATGCAGTTCAAGTACTAAGAGTAAACACCGTTACTTGTACTGTGAAACCAATACGAAATATTTTGTTGGCAATTATACGTGTTAGAGAGTGTTGAACGTGTTTGTATTATTATTTAGGGACCGTTCAACGTTCTTATATCCTTGCAATGGTAGAAGTCGGATCCCATATTCAGGTAAAATTGTGAACCTCATTCCTTTTCCGATTATTATATTATTTGAGAATTTCATTAAATAGTTCTGCGTTGAATCTAATGTTATTTAGTGGTTTCTCGTCAGGATAAAGCCAGCCAGGGTTATATGGTTACTTTTTTCAATTCGTTAAACTACTTGGCTCCCTCTCTTTTTTAAGTTATCAAGACCTTATGAACCTACGACATTAACAAACTAACCTGCAAGCACATACTTGCCGTACCTAAAAGTACACAGAAGTAGCATTACTCTATGATATTCAAAATATCGTAACTTGACATGGATAACCTCCAAATGCGGTGAACTATCGTATCAATACAAATATTTTTTATCATTTACTTACTTCTTTCTTTGTCAGAAAAAAACTACGATTCACCTGGAACTAGTAGTGAGCATAAAATTGTTAAATCGTGGAAGATTATTTAGAAATTGTAAAAAAAAATGTTACATAGTGAATATTGGAAATAAAACAGGAAAACTTCAGCTATCGAGTCACTAGAGGGCATTACCAGTCTTGCACACAGCGAATAGCTACATTACTACTCCACCAGAATATGTTAGTTAACCTCAACCCTCTTAGTGTTAATCTCCGGATTGCTTGGTATTCTCGTTTATTTCTCAGTTCAAATGAACAAGTTCGATTTTGGTGAATCGCGAATATTTAATCGAGTTATTTGTTATAGTCACGAACCCAATTTTGTAACAATTCAAAATATATTGAATATCAACAATTAATCAATTGAAATAGGAAAAATAAATATAATACAATATGAGAATAAATTTGATAACTATATAATTTTGGAAAGTTAAGTCGACACTATAGCAAAGGTACGTATGTATTTTCTTTATAACCTTGAGATCTTATCTACTCCAATAATCGTTGTAGTTCCATTCTCTTACTGCGAGGTATGTGTTTTTTTATAATGTTATATTGTAAGGTAATTATAGAACAGGGAACTCAATTCAAGGGAATCTCCCTATTCGCAATCGGGTCTCAATAAAATTCATTTGTTCGTCAATGAGCTCAAATCTCATTTTATTTCATTACTATTGCATCATCAGAAAATCACAAGTTTAGTTCAGTTGAAGTGTTCTCCTGGTTCCAGGTTTTCCGGTGTAGGGGCTTCAAAGTCAGTAATAAACGGTGAGAGAAAGTAGTTTTGATGTTCTCCGGCAAAATCTTCCATTTGCATTCAGAACCCATGTAAATTATACATTGTAAGGAGAATTTAATTTGGCCAATTGATATTGACAAAGCAGTCAGTCTAAAGCAATTTCATGACAATAAAGAATTTTTCGAAAATAGTAAGGCCGCTTGTAACAATAGGTATAAATCAAGATAATTTTATGGAAATAATGTAACATTCGACCCTGTCTGATTTCTCTGTATAACAAAATAGTTTTTTGTTTCGTATCAATAAATTTGTTCAACGGAAATACAATGTATTTGATTCATTTCTTCCTCTATACATGCAAAAATTTTGATAGCTACTAATTATCAAACCAAACTTAAAATGTTTGAAAGATGTGGTAAAAAACATGCGTCTCCAAGGTCGAGTTCCATTTTTGATCTTGATGATTTGCTTTCCTCACTTCGCTCCTAAGATTAAATTTCATTGGAGGCAAGAAATTATGCACGTCCTTGCTGCCTTGCTATACAAACAGCTTTTGTTGCTCTTCCTCATTTTGTCTCGTGCAACGAGCCGTTATATTCAATCATCGTGATGATATCGAACGCTGAACAGGCCAAGTTATTTAATATATCTCAAAGTGTTCCAGGAAGATTCCAAGGGGTTCAAACTGCCCCCCTGAATATCCGAATAATTTTAAATTCAATCTATGACATTTTATTCTTCGATTAAGGAGATATTTTTCATGCCTGAATTTTTGTATAACAGGCAGTGAAAACCAGTGCCTGAGTTTTTCACACATAAAGTACATATCAATCACTACTATGTCGTGGAGAGCCTTCCTCAAAACTTGAAGAATGGAGATGTTATGAATTTTAATAAAAACGCAGTTTTTTTACGGTTTTTCCGGTTTTTCTCTGTCACTAATGATCCGATCGAGTCGTGTTAGGGCTGATTTTTTTTGCATTTTAATTCTCCACAATTCGTCCATCGAGAGTATCGGGATTGCTGTATTAATTTTCAAGTTACAAATCAAGCAATGACAGTTGGGTGTAGGAAACATAACAGGATATAACTTCCGTATGATGGCACAGTCGATTTCCTGGTAGTATTTTTGTCACGGAATCAATAGAGCAGAAAATCTCTATTGATTGGCCTAGTACATAAATGAATTTTTGTACGAGGTATTCCAGGGTATGTATATTGTAGAGGGATTACCCCCTGAATAATTGAATTATTATTACTATAAAACTGAGATTTTGAAAGAAAAACGGCAAAATACGCGATTTTTATTCTTACACGAAGCAATTTTTTTTTCATGTCTGAATTTTGCACCCCAGGTGGCGAACTCCACGCTTATCATGGGTTAGGTTATGGGTAACAGGAAAATGGAATTTTCATAGTCATTGATTATCGAACCGAATTTAAAATGAATTAAGTTTAGTAAGAAAACATATGTGACCCAGAAGTTAAATTCCATTTTTCATTTCGATGATTTCCTTTCCTCACTTCGCTCCTAAGATTAAATTTCATTCCAGACAGGAAATGATGCACTTCCCGTGATTCCTTGCTTTCGTTATCCTTCTTTATTTTTTTTTAATCATGGGGATGATATCGACCGCTGAACAACTCCCAATCAAGGAAAAGTTATTAAATATATATCTGAAAGTGTTCCAGAAAGATTGCGTGTATACCGTTATCAATCATCATAAAATATGTATGGGAAACTTGCGAGGATGAATTTCGATATTTTCTTCTCTTCCAAGAAATGGTTATTTGGAAAACTCAACTTGATTGTTAATAAATCATATTCCCCCAGTGCCTCTCAACGAAATGAAAAATGATTGATTCGATGGAATCGATCAAGGCATTAGAAAATAAATGATTGATGGTGAATCCAGCAAAATCTTTTATTGATGCAAGTGCAGTAGGAATTGTGGAACTGAAGAACTCAATATGAATTCATTGTTATTTATTCATTCGGTTGTTGATGCAGAGCCAATGTGAATGGTGAATCTATGTTGATGCAATTCATGATCCTCTTGCTCTCTTATCTTGCGGTAGATCAAGTTGGAGCTAATGTTGGTTGTAGATTTTTGTTACCAGTTTTGTAGATTTCTTAGGCGTTTGTATATAGATGATGTAAAATACAAGGTGATTATTGATTAGACGTATTCCTTGAAAGTTCTGGAATAGGTATATGAGAATTCTGAATAAGCAGTCATTAATAATAATCTATTCATATAAAATATTCTGAACACCTCACGAAAAATTGAAAATTATCGACAATTATCTAATCCCGAAAAAAACACTTTGTGTTTTTCATTTTTTGGTTCAACATTCAGTTCTGATGTAACACCTGGCTATAAACAGGGTGTTATGAATTAACACACCACACCTGTGACACCAATTGTAATATCTAGCTACAGGGTGTCCTTAAAAGAAACTCCACAGCTGAGAACCAAATGCAATACCGTGGACTGTTGTTGTATTGAAGACCCTACAGCTGACCACTATATATAGTCAAACCCCTTATATAACTTAGAAAACCCTAATATTATGGTTTCTTCATGTACAATTCAATGATGTCTAACTATAATAAAATGTCCTTATCTTATTTTGATTCACTCTGATCAATACTAAATTATAGTTATTTGCACACCATTGACAGCACAATGCCACAATTTCCATCACTCATATATATTCACAGACGCTATTTCCCTTTTTTCCGCAATTTATATTTGGCAATATTTTTCAGTGGTCAGAGATCAAACGCTCGAAACGCCGTCATTCGACGGCGACGTTAGGATGATGGGTGAAAATGATTTCGATGGATACTGATAGTGCATGGATCCTTTCTACCTCATCATTTCATCACAACAACAAACTAAAATTTAATTTTAGGCCAAACGATCCTCGAGGCGCAGATGGTAAAGCATACGACTAGAGATCTAGAGGACGCAGGTTCGAATCCTGCTCGAAGATAGTTTTTTTCTATGATTCAAAAATTCGTCTGAAATGCCACAATTCTCCATTACTCAGTTATGTACAATGTTCAATTATCCTGTGGCAGCCAGGAATTCAGTGAAGTCTCATGTTAATCAAATAAAAAAGAGATATGGAGAAGACATCACAAAACAATCGGTTCCTTTCAATATTTTGCTGGAAACATTCGGTATAAAGGAAGAAACAACCTGCTAAGGAGGCAAACTCCCAACAACATCAACAACAACCTATAATTTACAAAATGATATTGTTATTCGAGAAGCCGAAGAAACATCTCAATTCAATGTTAATTGAGAACCACTCAACTCTGAAGTGGCGTGTCATGCTGGGCCTCAGAGAAGTTGTAGACGACCAAGCTATCTCGAGACTTATACAACTTGAAATGAAAGGGGAGAAATGTTAGCAATCAGCTCTGAGCTGAAACAGTTATTTCATTCATTGTTGTTTCCATTGATGATCCGATATACAATTCTGACAAGTTGTAATGTCAGTCAGTCTGACGAATGAAATAATTTATACTCAAGATATTCTATAACTGAATCACTCAATGACTATATTTTGCCTAATGGGTTGAAGGAATAAATAAGTGAAATTTCCTCAATAATGGTCCTTTCGACCGATTGATTACCTGAATAAAAACAATTTTGAAACTACACTCGCTCATTTTGTAGTGCGTCAAACTATCAATCACATATATCTCAAATGACGAAAGACCCCTTCATAAATTCAGTTGTAGGTGTGAACTAATTCGTTGCACTACCATGAATGACGGCGGGTGTGTAACGCCAATCTATAACGAAATATCGGTTGGAAATTCGAAAAAACAACGGATTTTTTTTGTAAAATCAGATCTATTGTGGCTCGATCCCAATCAACTTAGTTCACTATCGCGCTTCTGATGAAGTCCAGGAAGACACTCGGTGATACCTTTTCCAGGTCTTTGGGTTCTAGCTGCCCGTAATTCATACGGTAGTATCTTGATCGTTCCAGACCCTTGCATCTGCACAAGAAGTTCTCTGCAAAAACGACCCTTTGCGCTCTTCGCAAGTCCGATTTTTTTAAGATGCTTTCGCAGTCAGTAGTCCTGTTATTCTCTGTTGAAAAATTTGATATGAAAGGGGAATAGTATGTAATCATGCCTAGAAATCTGTGCAATTCTTCGACGTTGTGTGGCTTAGACATCCCTGTGACAGCATGGACTTTATTCGGAGATTTACTTATTTTATTGTGCTCAATCATGTATTATGTAAGATATTCTATTTCAGATTTGAAAAATGAACATTTATTTTTATTCACATAAAGATCGTATTCCAAGAGACACTTCAAACAAGTACGAAGATTTTAGGGATATTATATATATATATATATATATATATATATATATATATATATATATATATATATAGAAAGAGGAGAGGTAGTCTTTTGCTGACTAGTTAGGAAAAAGTCTGAGAAATTCTTTGGGACAGCAGCAAACGCAAAGTGTACTCTTATAACATTATATTTCCAATATTTCGACAATGAATATTGTCATCATCAGGGAGCTACAAAGGTGAAAATACTATAAAATAATTGATAAATATAAAAATGTAACCTTACTTACAATGTCAGTGAGAATGATCGTTTTTCGGTGATATACAAAAGATATACAAGACAACATTAAAAACCATGTAACAACATGGAGCAATAAATAGAGTTATATGGAAACAGTATTTGTAAGAATATTACTGGTAAAATTACTAAAAAGCTGAGAACAATTGTGGTACCATTTTTGGTTATGAATGTGAAATTGTGGGAAAATCAAGAACACTGAGGTTTTTACTTAACATAACCTCAAATGTCAAAGTCAATTTGTAAAAATTATTGAGAGGAAGAAGATACATTTGGTCTCAGCTGTCCAATTGTTATTGGAACATCATTTGCAATTACTACTAAAGATGAGATTTTATTTATGGTAAAACTTATAGATAAATGAATTTTATTTTGTTCTTATTTTATTTGTAGTGACTTTCATGTTGGTTGATATTGAAAAGAAGAAGGAGAATTATTATCGAGAGCATTCGGGTTCAAGAACCCGGCTGCTCTGGATAATGCCCTCAAGAATAATCCTTCTTTCTTCTTTTTTTTAATATCAACCAACATGAAAGTCACTACAAATAAAATAAAAAGAAAATAAAATTTATTTATCTTTAATTTTTACCATAAAAAAATATATCATCTTCAGTAGTAATTGAAAATGATGTTCCAATAACAATTGGGCAGCTTAGACCAAATGTATCTTCTTCCTCTCAATAATTTTTATAAATTCACTTTGACATTTGAGGTTATGTTAATTCTAACCTCAGTGTTCTTGATTTTCCCACAATTTCACATTAGAAGAATTATTATTGAGAGCAAATATGATTTATTTATCTATAATTATTACCATAGATAAAATCTCATCAAATGAAGTTCCAATAACATTTGGGCAGCTAAGACCAAATGTATCTTCTTCCTCTCACTAATTTTTACAAATTGACGTTGAATTTGAGGTTATGTTAATTCTTACCTCAGTGTTCTTGATTTTCCCACAATTTCACATTCATAAACAAAAATGGTACCACAATTGTTCTCAGCTTTTTAGTAATTTTACCAGTTATATTCGTTACAAATACTGTTTCCATATAACTATATTTATTGCTCCATGTTTTTACATGTTTTTTAATGTTGTCTTGTACATATTTCTGTATATCAACGGAAAACGATCATTCTCACTGACATTGTGAGGTTACATTTTTATATTCATTGATTATATTATAGTATTTTCACCTCTGTAGCTCCCTGATGATGACAATATTCATTGTCGAAATATTGGAAATAAAATGTTATAACAGTACACTTTGCGTTTGGTGCTGTCCCAAATAATTTCTCAGAAATCAATTGTTCACAATGAGGTTTCCAGTTCAGAAATTCATTTAGATAAATTCCTGAAATTTTCAACGGTTCATGAGAATTAATGAGTATTTTATTTTCTATCATAATCTGCATATTTTCTACATTCCTTTGACGATTGTAAATCCTTATAATTTGTGTTTTTTCAACATTGAAAGAGAGGTCACGCCCATTGAAGAATATTGCTACTTTATTAATGGTTTCGTTACATTTTGCTTCTGAAATGTTTGTATCTGCATAGGAGATTATTAGTGAGAAGTCATCTGCGTATGCAGTATAATGCTGTTTGTCAATACTATGATCTGAATGATTCACATACAAAATAAACAGTACAGGCCCTAATATTGAGCCCTGTGGGACGGCTCTAATCAAACTCCCAGTATCATATTGGAAACTATTATGTTTTCCACCATGTTTTCCACCATGTAAGCAGACTATTTGTTTCCTATCCTCTAGAAATGATGAGATCCATTCAAGTGATGTACCTCGCAAATCATATGTTTCCAATATTGATAAGAGATTGTCATGATTAACGCAAAACTTAAATCGCAAAATATTGCAACAGGGCATTCGCATCCGTCAATCATAGATATATATATATATATATATATATATATATATATATTATATATATATATATATGAACAGTGGGGAATAACGGGGATCTTCAGCCAGCACAAGTGTAGAACTATGAAAAACTCTTTAATACGATGGACCGAGCTTTCGTTTCAATTTTGAAACTTCTTCAGGGTCCTAAAATATGTAAATGACATTATTGTGAAAAAAATACTTAAAATGAAGGAAGTACTTACAGTAATCTGAGTGGATGATGAATGAACATTAACTCTAAAGAAAAAACGTAAAATATAAAAATTTGTCGGAATGGTGTTATATCTTTGACGCTTCGAGTGACATTGAAGGATTTGAAATGACAACCTATGATTAATCGTCAGAAAAATATAAAATATGTAGTGGTTGTGTTAATGTTTATATTATATTCTTTGAGAATCATCAGTTTTAATCCATTTGTAGAAGATAACTGTAGATTTTGCTAAGATTTTCGATATCTGTTTTTTTGTTCATATTTTGATTGGATTTATTAATTTCAATCATTTCAAGAAATAATCTTTTAGAGAAATTTTTTTCTGAATGTAAAACTTGTGCTTCCTCGAATGATATTTTATGGCCTGTTTCAATAGCATGTTGAGCTAATGCACATGACTTCTTGTTGAGTCTTATATCACTTCTGTGAGAGATAATACGATTATTTAAAGTTCTTGAACTTGTACCAATATAGTTCAAATCACAGTTGTTACATGGTATGCTGTAGACAACATTTGATTTCTTCAAATCTGGTGTGGGATCTTTTAACCTCGTATTTGAATTTCCAATAGTCTTGATATTTTTGTGGATTTTTATGTTACTTTCATTCTTGAATAATTCAATTATATTTGATGATAGAATTCCTATATTAGGATGATCATAAATAATTATCATGTTTGAAATTTTTTTTTTTTTTTAATTTTTGGTTAAAAAATTATTAAGAAGTTTTTTGGGGTAAGAATTATCTAGTAAAATATTTCTGAGAATTTTAAAATTTTTGTTTTTCAATGAAGGATAAACCAACATCTCGATTCTTTTTTTCATGCAAAGAATCAAATTTATTTTCATTCATCTTCTACAAATGGATTGGAACTGATGATTCTCAAAGAATATAATATAAACATTAACACAACCACTACATATTTTATATTTTTCTGACGATTAATCATAGGTTGTCATTCCAAATCCTTCAATGTCACTCGAAGCGTCAAAGATATAACACCATTCCGACAAATTTTTATATTTTACGTTTTTTCTTCAAAGTTAATGTTCATTTATCATCCACTCAGATTACTGTAAGTACTTCCTTCATTTTAAGTATTTTTTTCACAATAATGTCATTCACATATTTTAGGACCCTGAAGAAGTTTCAAAATTGAAACGAAAGCTCGGTCCATCGTATTAAAGAGTTTTCATAGTTCAACACTTTGCTGACTGAAGATCCCGTTATTCCCCACTGTTCATATATTACAGTTGAACTATAAAAACTCTTTATAATATATATATATATATATATATATATATATATATATATAAATTTAGAAATAACGACTGAAAATTGGTATGAACAGTGGGGAATAACGGGGATCTTCAGTCAGCACAAGTGTTGAACTATGAAAAACTCTTTAATACGATGGACCGAGCTTTCGTTCCAATTTTGAAACTTCTTCAGGGTCCTAAAATATGTAAATTATATTATTGAGAAAAAAAATACTTAAAATGAAGGAAGTACTCACAGTAATGTGAGTGGTTGATTAATGAACATTAACTTTGAAAAAAAACGTAAAATATGTAAATATTTATCGGAATGGTGTTATATCTTTGACGTTTCGAGTGACACTGAAGGATTTGAAATGACAACTTATGATTAATCGTCAGAAAAATATAAAATATGTAGTGGGTGTGTTAATTTTTTTATTATATTCTTTGAGAATCATCAGTTTTAATCCATTTGTAAAAGATAACTGTAGATTTTGCTAAGATTTTCGATATCTGTTTTTTGTTCATATTTTGATTGGATTTATTAATTTCAATCATTTCAAGAAATAATCGCTTAGAAATTTTTTTTCTGAATGTTAAACTTGTGCTTCCTCGAATGATATTTTATGGCCTGTTTCAATAGCATGTTGAGCTAATGCACATGATTTCTTGTTGAGTCTTATATCACTTATGTGAGAGATAATACGATTATTTAAAGTTCTTGAACTTGTACCAATATAGTTCAAATCACAGTTGTTACATGGTATGCTGTAGACAACATTTGATTTCTTCAAATCTGGTGTAGGATCTTTTAACCTCGTATTCAAATTTCCAATAGTCTTGATATTTTTTTGTGAAATTTTTATGTTACTTTCATTCCTGAATAATTTAATTATATTTGATGATAGAATTCCTATATTAGGAATTGAAAAATAAATTATCTTTTCATTGTTATTTTCTGAATTTTGATTATTTGTGTCATCATTATTAATTTGTCTATCAGAGTTGGTATTGAAAAGAATTCTGTTTTTTGGGGTAAGAATTATCTAGTAAAATATTTCTGAGAATTTTAAAATTTTTTTTTTCAATGAAGGATGAACCAACATCTCGATTCTTTTTTTCATACAAAGAATCAAATTTATTTTCATTTTTTTTTTTTAGTGGAAGGAATGATAGTTTATGTATCTTTCAGAGTTTGTTGGTTTTATATACCAATTGTGAATTGTAAATTTGTATTGTAGTTATTTACTTTTCTTAAAATTTCATCGGATTTATCCATTGGTACTGCACAAATAATATAATCTACACATTTTTTTTAAATGGAACTTCAAACGTCAATTGTTGTATTATTTCTTCGAAAAGGTCATCCATTACATACGAAGCAATATTGGTGAGATGGTAGCTCCCATAGGTGTTCCAATAATTTGTTTATAGTAATTTCCTTCGAACGAAAAGAAACTAGATTTGAATATGAATTGAATGATTTCTAAAAATTTTGTTTGTGAAATATTACAGTATTCTTTTATTTTACTCCATCTTTTAGTTATACTTTTCAACACCAATTATATCGGTATGTTACTGAATAAGGAAACAACATCTGGGCTTATCAAGTCATAGTTTTTTGGAAGTTGTTTTTCGTTGATGAATTTAGAAAACTCGAAAAAATCTTTAACATAAAACTTATTTTCGAAGTCATATGCATCTGTAAGGATGTCTGTGAATAATTTAGATATTTTGCTATTGGGTGCATCAATAGATGAAATGATAGGTCTGAGTTTCATGATTGGTTTATGAATTTTGGGTGAACCATAGTATTTTGGTGATACAGAACTGTATATCATACATTTTTTTGCTTCTTCTGCAGTGATCATTTTTTATTTTTTTTATTCTGAAATAAATTCATTCGCTTTTTGTTCAATGGTTGAGGTAGGATCTCTATTTAATTTGGTGTAAGAGTTTTCGTCATCAAGGATATCATGAGATTTTTTTATATATTCAGTTTTTTCTAAAATGACTGTTACATTACCTTCATCTGATTTTGCTAAAATAAGATTAGGATGGTTTTTGAAAAATTCTTTGGTTTTTTTATAAAGAGAATTGAGTATTGTTTAATTTTTTTGAGGTTTTTGAAAAAAGTTAGTAACCATATTAGTTATTTTTGCTCTGAGAATATTTTTTTCCTCATTATTGAATCCACTTATTAGTGATTCGATATCAGACAAAAGTTTTGAAATCGATACGTCTCTTGTAGTAGGAGGTAAACTGAATTTGAATCCCAAAGCAAGAAAATGTTCAATATCATTTGGTATAATTATATCAGTCAAATTTTTGAGCCAAGTGCTCTTTGTTTTGATATCATTCTGGAAAGAAAATTTTAATCTATTCATCTTGTTGATATTTTCAATTTTTATATCTCTGAATATTTTATTGTAGGAAATCGTTTGTCTTTCTGTATAATTTATCCAGATATCATTAGGTAGTTTTGTTATGAGGAAGTTCAAATCTTTGATATTATTCATAATGTGTGAAGGTATAACACCATTACGTCTACATTCTAGTAAGAATATTCTTCTATTTCTGTAAGCAGCCAGTTTCTTGTTGATGTTGCACCATTCCTTCATTTTTGAGAGACTTCGGGACCGTACGTGATTCGAATGTCTTCATAAAACCCCATGGTAGATGGATAAATTTAGAAATAACGACTGAAAATTGGTATGAACAGTGGGGAATAACGGGGATCTTCATCAGCACAAGTGTTGAACTATGAAAAACTCTTTAATACGTTGGACCGAGCTTTCGTTTCAATTTTGAAACTTCTTCAGGGTCCTAAAATATGTAAATTACATTATTGAGAAAAAAATACTTAAAATGAAGGAAGTACTTACAGTAATCTGAGTGGTTGATTAATGAACATAACTTTGAAAAAAAAACGTAAAATATGTAAATATTTGTCGGAATGGTGTTATATCTTTGACGTTTCGAGTGACATTGAAGGATTTCAAATGACAACCTATGATTAATCGTCAGAAAAATATAAAATATGTAGTGGGTGTGTTAATTTTTTCATCATATTATTTGAGAATCATCAGTTTTAATATTAGGACCCTGAAGAAGTTTCAAAATTGAAACGAAAGCTTGGTCCAACGTATTAAAGAGTTTTTCATAGTTCAACACTATATATATATATATATATATATATATATATATATATATATATATATATATATATATATATATATATATATATATATATATATATATATATATATATATATATATATATATATATGATAGAACGAATACATTGTTTCTTACTAAGTATTTCATATCTATCTAAGAATGGTAATAATCTATTGAGAAAAGCATATTCGAATATTTTTGAAAAGCCATAAGGTATCGTAATTGGACGGTAATTTTCTAATAGAGATGAATCTTTCCTTTTGAAAAGAGGAACCACTTTTCAATATACAGGAAGGCACCACACTCAAAAGACATGTTAATCAAGTTGGTCAATGGGTTTATAATTGTATCAATAACTCACTTCAATAAGAATGTTGGAACATCATCCATACCTGCTGAGTTCTTATTTTCACAAGATTTTATTCAGTTTCACCTGTCCCGGTGTCTGTCTATGTGTCTGTCCGTCTGTAATCAAATCTTGCAAGTTAAATTTGATCCACTTCTAAGCGTCGGATTAATTTCAAATTTGGCATGTGTACGTAATTCCCATGACAATGCATTATGATATTTTTGTTAGGAAAAAAAACCAAAACGGTGGCTCCAATATATATGAGACAATTTTTGTGATTATGGTACGATTCTATTCAAAATTGGTATCTAGGGGTTTTCGTGGTCGGAGTGTATGATTTTTGTCAAAATTCGAAAATTCAACACGGCGGCTCCAAAAATGGCGGACGAGTTTTGTGATTATGGTCCGATTCTATTCAAAATTGGTATATGGACGTTTTTGGGGTCGAATATTTTTTTAGAAGCTTTCATTTTGAGTTACACCTGTCCCGGTGTCTGTCTGTAATCAAATCATGCAAGTTAAATTCTACCCACTTCTAATCGTCCAATTGATTGGAAATTTGGCAGGTGTACATAATTCCAGTGACAATGCATTATGAAATTTGTTAGGAAAAAAAACAAAATGGCGGCTTCAATATTATCATAACTGCTCGTTAGTTTTTGTTAACATAGCTATGCCTTAACCATACTGAGGGTTATCAGTCTATTGACCAATAACGGAACAACATCTCAGAGCGGCTTGAGATTTTGTTTCACTCAGTATGTAATGAAGCGGGGGACTTAATTTGACAGTACAATGACCAATTTCAGATTGTTTCGGAATAATAATACAATTAGGACTTGTAATAATATATATTTATGTATTTTCTAAAATATAAAAACAACTATTGATACACCTGGTATAATTTCCTGAGAAAATGTATAGAAAGTCAAAATGAGATTGAATAAACAATAATTTGAAATGAGAAACAATATGGGCTGACAATTAAAATAACTGTTCTTCAGTTATTTTAAACAATTGATAATATCTTTACTTTTATCAAATCAATAATCTCTTTTACTATGAAATCAATAATGAAATATTTTCTTATTACCCTATACATATATACCTTGCCAAATAAACAGTTTTATGTCTTACCCTCACTGAAGAGCCACTGACTTAATTATTCCGTTTTATTACCGAATTATATTACGCGTTCACTTGTTGTAATATGATTATTCAGCTTGTTGATAAATATTAATTCCATTTATTTAGTTATTACTGAGATGATTTCTGAAGAATTACACTTTCACAATGATTCTGCATATGGTTGATTAATTTGCTACTTCAGATAAACTCTACGGAGTCTACGCTTACTTAGCGTAGGAAGATGAGACTTCATCTTCTCTAATTGAAATTAAACTTCACCTTTATTCGCTTCATACTGAAGCAGAAATTACTCTGTACTGACTGACTCGTTCGATAACTGGTTTCTGAATGAAGAGAGGAGAGAGAGTTCTATGGAGAATCTTATATATATAGTGTTGGTATTCAAACGATGCCGCCCTAAAACAATAAAATTTATTTAATGAGTCGGCAAGTTGCCTCGAGTAGACACACCGCCATGATATATCACCAAGCCTATTATCGCTTCCAAAAGACCGCGGGTCATTCATCTGTCCCGACGTACTATTAGTTATGAATGTCTGAAAATATGGTTGGAAATTCGATTGAGGTGCCGACACAAATGATAGGGGAAGTATCGACTTTATGAGTGTCATATTAATTTTACTATTAATGCGACCGCCTGTGAAATCGAACGAAAATTGATTTATTATATTGGCATTCTTCAGTTTCAGTTTACATATGGCTATATTTAAAATACTTGATAAGGAGTGCTCATAACAATATAGCGGAATTTTTTTGTGATTATGGTCCGATTCTATTCAAAATTGAAGTCTAGGGGCTTTCGGGATTATGAGAAAGTATGAATTTTTGGTCAAAATTCAAAAATTAATCATAGAAATTACTAAACTAAATACTGAAAAGTTGAAAACAAGCTTTTATCAGTTGTTAAGGAAAACAGAACTGAAAAGAAAAAAAATTCTATTTTTTTTTTTAAAAACGAGCTCTTATAAAAATGCACTAAAAAGGAAAAAATAATGTCTTTCATTGTTTGATCTAGGTTATTCTGTGAGTAACAGATTCAAAAGCTTGCTGCGGATACAAAATAAGTAATCTTGCGCGGCAAGATTTTGAATCTGTTACTCACAGAATAACCTAGATCAAACGATGAAAGAATTTTTTTTTTTCCTTTTAAGAACATTTGCATAAAAGCTTGTCTTTGAAAAAAAATCATTGTGTGGTTTTATGAAACCACGGTATAAGTGAAACTTTTTTTCGCATTGTAGACATTGAAGTAAAAATGTTTGGAAAAATATTCGATTTAGGGTATTAAAATCGCATCATCAATCTTAATTTTGTACTTGGAAAATGGGAATGATTATGGGAAATGATAACTAGGTTGCCAACTATATTCATACGGAATAAGTTAAATAATGAATTCAAGCACTCAAAATTGAAATAAATACATAAACAACAGTAAGCACCAGCAAAAAGTTCTAATAATTCTAATAAATTCGATATTAAAACTATGTTTACTCACCAAGATCTTTTTTCCTTTCTCTATAAGCACGAGCTCTGTCGGCGTTCTGTCTTCTAAAAAAATTAATTCATCGTCATTCATTTTGCACTATTCTTGGCTTTTTCCTCGTTGATCAGTTTTTCGGACTCACTAGCTGTGTCGTTGTTCATCAAAAGCAAACAAATAGCAATATTCACATTAAACACTGATAAAAACAAACAAATAGCATGGAGCACTGACACAAATGAGTAATAGTCTATACACAACACGGTCAGCTGATGCGAACCATCTCTATCGAGTCGAGCGCCTTTCACTTTACCCCTACTCCGCGGCCTGCCGTCACGCGACATGCAATAGATGGACGGAAAAGTTCGAGACGATGTAATAAAAATTTCACTTTGAAATTTATTATTTTTTTACAAGTTTCACTTGATAGTTAGTTCGTTCGTTTGTTAGTTCAGATCAAATCTTACAAGTGAATTTTGACCGACTTTCAGTTGTTCGATTGATTTGAAATTTGTCAGGTGTTTATAATTCCGATGACAATGTATTATGGAATTCTTGTTGGAGAAAAAAACAGAATGGAGGCTCCATAATTCATAAATTCAAGATGGCGGCTCCAAGATGGACGACGGGTTTTGTGAATCAAAATTTTCGCAGTCGGAGATTTTGAATTTTTGCCAAAATTTATAAATTCAAGATGGCTGCCCCAAAATGGGGGACGAGTTTTCTGATTATGGTCATTTTTCATTCAAAATTGGTATGTGGGGCTTTTCAGGTTCGGAGATTATGAATTTTTTATCAAAATCTATGAATTCAAGAGGGCGATTTCAGTGATTATGGTCAGATTCTATTCAAAATTGGTGTTTGGGAGTTTTTGGGGTCGGAGATCATGATATCTTTCAACTCAAAACATACAGGGAAGAGACCTTGTAATAACGATACTCTATTAGAAATTAACAGATTGCGGCAACTAACTCTAAACTAAAAGAAAATAACTAATAAAAAAACTTTTTAAAGACCAACTTCTATTTAAGCCGTGTACTAAAACGTATACAATGAGTCTGAGTCATCGCTGACAATGATTTAATTATTTTTTGTTGAATTATTCAGAAAGCTTGTCGCGCGAATTGTAAAAAAAATAATACTTCGACAAGTTGTTACTTACCAACCAATCACTGCTCAATCAAATTAATTGGTAGCTACTTTCATGAACACTTCGCGCGACAAGCTTTTTGAAAACAAAGTAATTCAACAAAAAATTATTAAATCATTGTCAGCGATTACTTAAACTTATTTTACACGTTTTAGTACACGGCTTAAATGGAAGCTGGTCTTTAAAAAGTTTTTTAATAGTTATTTTCTCAATTTATTATTCAGTAGTGAATATAGTTCATTTTCTGTATATGGATACATGAACATAGTTTTACTGTTGAGCTGATTTTTAGGTATAATAAACTCATTATCTGTCACCTTATCTACCAATCTAGGGGCGCTTCTATAAAAAAAAGAATCGAGTGTATGTGACAGGGCTAGAAAATCTGCCACAGAAACTCGTTATCGTTTCGAGAGAAATAATGAACAAACATAGTGGTTCTTTTGAAGTAGTTGGGAAGCGAAGCTTTGTAGTCTCATTCACTCTCTGCCATTTGAGAATGCACTTTGAGTTTTCCTTTTGATCAGTTTCGGTTATCTGAAGAGAATGGATGATGAGCTGAGTTCCCAATGAAGTTCGTGAGCTTTGATATTTTCATGAAACTTTGGATATTGAATGGGCTCGTAAACTTCCCAGTTGCCTTGGTTTGAGAAGTTTCACAATAACGCTATCTTCGTCATTCACAGGATAGTTCTAGGAATGGAGACATAAATAAAAAGCATACTCGTGACCGATGATTATTATCTATGTTATATAGAGCGTCTACTTGTCTGCTTGTTAGTTTTTGGGTAAGGGGAGCAATATTCTTGTCATATTTTCTGGAAATGTACTCTAACACAGCTCAAGAATGATAGAATATACCTGAAAGTTGAAAGAAAAATAGTTACCATTCACCATATAGCCATTAAAAAAATTAATCGCTGTTTTTTTTTCATCTTTTTTTCTTAACTTATTCTTGGAATAATAATTTTTCTATTAAAATGTGTAGTCAAGTGATTTAAAATAAGATTATTTCGCAGCAATACATGTGCCATTGGGTTGTTCCCTGGTGCTTCTTTTTGCCAGATTTATTTCTGTATTCTAGATATTATTCAGATTTTTTTTCTTGTTTGTTCTTTTTTTGGTTGTAAATAAAAGTATTACAAATTATTGCGAATGCATTATTCAAAAATTGATTTTGCAAAACTAGATCATTATAACCCTTCATACACGATGCTACACATATTATTTTACAAAATAATTTTGATATTTTCTTAATCTGCGAGTCCTGGTTGAAAAGTTCTACTGATAATTGTTTTTCAAATATTAGGAACTATAACCTATTCAGAGCCGACAGGAATAGTAATGATAAAGGATTATTATATATATATATATATATATATATATATATATACATTTAAATAAGGTAGAATGTTGAACTGATTTTGTGATAAATGTACACATTGCAGGCTGCCTGAGTAGATATTCAATTTCAAAATGAAGAAAACATCTAATCTTGTTATATCCAAACTGGTGATAAAGTCAGAACTAGTTACTTCATACTCTGCTTTGAGTCACTTATCATAATTATCTTGTAATAAACAAACACCGGGAAACATTCGCAATTGAATAGTGTTTTGAAAAATAATATCACGACCATTGTAGTGATTGAGACATTCCGAACACATGAACGAAACACTGTTACCAAGCAAGATTCTCGCATGCACGGTTCACAAAGCTGCCACGAACGAGAGTTTGTTAGATTCTACTAGTGTTTTCTGATTGGCTGGTGAATGGAAGATCCTAATTAGTAACCAATCAGAAAACAGTACGCGATGTACAGGAGAATTGATTTGAACGTTATTGTCTTTGTCTTTTGCTGGCTCTTGAAACTAAACATCGAGCTGTTCCGTGCGTATTTTGAAGAGTTGAAGACAAGATGAATAACTCGTTACATTTATGAATGAAGTAGTAAATTCCAATTCTGGTTGGATTCTGGAGTCGCGAATCACTGTGAGGGCGTTTTGTACTAGATATATTGTTATAATATTTTATTTTTTGCTAGAATGGCAAATTTTTTGAAAGATAATAAATTAATTCTCATGCTTATTGCGTACTGTTTCCTGATGAGTTGTTGATTGAGATCTTCAGATTTTTCATTCATTGGCCAATCACAAAACATTAGTGGAATCTAACAAACTTTCATTCGTAGATAGCTTTGTAAACCGTGCATGCAAGAATCTTGCTTGGCAACATTGTTCAGTTCACGTATTCGGAATGTCTGAATCACTACAATGGTCGTGATAATATTTTTCAAAGCAATATCCAATTGCGAATGTTTTCCACTGTTTGTTTCTCAAAAGTGACTGTGATAATTATGATGAGTGCCTTAAAGCAGAGTATGAAGTTAACTAGTTCTGACTTTATCACCAGTTTGCATATAACAAAGTTAGTTGTTTTCTTTACTTTGAAATTGAATTTATATCTCAGGCATCTCGCAATGTGTTCATTTACCACATAATCAGTTCAACATTCTACCTATTCAAATGTTGAATTTTCATTGCATTCGGCAATTGCCGCAGGTTTCCCTTTGAGCAGGTTACCTGAGATTTGGCGGGAGCTGCTACCCAAAATTTTGTCGAATTTTACAAAGAACCACTGTAATTCGTTATAAAATAGCATTATACACTCGTCGTTCAACGATGTGCAACAGGTTGGATTATAGATATATATATATATATAGATATATATATATATATATATATATATATATATATATATATATATATATATATATATATTTTATGTAATACTAATAGGTGTTTTTACCCCGCATTGGAAGCAAATTGTTATGATAGAATAATAACTTTTTAATGATAATTTTGTTATTTTTCCCCACAAATATTTCCTCCCTGTATAAATATTTTGATTTCGATATACCTCTACAATGAAAGAAGAATTCAGCTACGCGATGGAAAGCCAATTGTTATATTGTGATATGATAATAGCTAATTGTTATGAAATAATAATTGCTAGCTAACGTCACTGTTTTCTCGCCACGTTGCTGCCAATTGTTGTAACCCTTTCTTACCGCGACTAACTCAGTTGGTACGCCTCCGCCTCAGGAGTCGGTACTGGCAAAAGAGCGACTTCCTTGTCTTGCTGTCATTCGAACTATTTCAGTTCTATGTTTATCAGTGAAATATGATCATATCATTGTGGAAAATAAACCAGAAATCATCAAAAAACAATTATTTCCCTTATTCAGGAAAACTTATATTAACCTGGCCTACGATAGATAACTTATAACTGTTAGCAATTGACAAATTTTCATGAAATATTGGAAAACAGTGATGTATATGTAAATATAACCTCACTCTTTTCTTTTGAGTTGGAAGAATTATTTTATAGTTCAATACCAAATCATAGATTTCTTGTGATATACGAGTTATTTTGTGAAGTGAATCAGTTTGTGATGTGCACTAAGAGAGTTTATACCTGGAACTGGAATGTCGCTGATGCAATACCTGGCATAATCTGAATTCCTGTTTCATCCACTCTTCTCAGGAACTCACCATTTTAAAAGGAACCATCCAAAATCCACGAAATCAGCTTGGACAAGTTTTCATGTGGAGAACCAAAAAGGTAATCTTCTTTTATCCTTGTTTATTTTGTGTCGAGATTATTCAGAGGTTGTATTGGTTTTTTATTGTTGAAAAACTACCTTCGCATTAATAAAATCCTAAATTTCTTTCTTTCCAATTTTTGTACCTGGCTTCTCTTCAAAAATTTTTTCAATCTCTTCCCGCTTTGTTTTTTCATTCCTTGGATACCATTTCTGTTTTGTCATTTTTATTTGAAATTTCAAACTCGCGCACTTTCTTGTCGAACTTTCACTATTTTGGTGTTATTTGAGAAAACTTATGAACTAAGATATTTTACATTTCTTATAAACTAAATACAATATTTGATGATAATTATTTTTGACATTTCTTTGTTCTTACTTTTCCACAATTTCAAATCTTTTATCTCACCATCTCTGTTCCCTGATTGGCTATTGTCATCAAGGAGTGTCTTGTTCTCCCATTGGCTATTTTTAGTTAGATACAATTTCATATACTGTATGTTCCAAGCTTATAATTTTGTTGATCACATTTAATTCAGAATGATTTTGTAATTCTAGACTTTTTTGTTGTATTTTGAATAATTATAGGTTGTAATCATTTTAACAATGTATGAAAATGATTGCATTATAGTATTTGCATATTTTTACCTATCAATACCATGCAGAGGCTTCATAAAGGAAATAGAATCTCAAAAAAATTTAAGACAATTTCTCATGAACTACTAACTATTAAGTAATTATTATTTTTATGTTTTTTTTAAGAAATTATTTCTTTTTCATCTTCAAAATATATTACTGGTCCTTCCTAACATAACAATATATATATATATATATATATATATATATATATATATACAGGGTGTTACCAAATAAGTGCGAAAGTTTTCAGGGGGTGATTTCTTGTCGAAAATTAAAGGGGTTCTTCCATGTAAACAAAAGCTCTTGGCCTTTCCTTGAAAAGTTACACGCTTCTAAAAATGAGATTTTTTTTTTCTTGAAATTGCTGAAGAGTTAAAAAAATTGCCTTTTGTGGGCATGTTCTACAAATGAAAAAGCTACCTATGATAATTTTTTTAATTTTGTTGTGATCTAAATGGGGGAAACATGCAACCCCTATTCCATTTTTTACCAGAACTTTTTACCCAAACAAAATTTCTCAATTTCTCCTAGCAAAACAATAAAATACAACATTGTGCATGAACGGATCTTCTGTAGATGGAATCGAAAGAATCTAGAAGGTGGCTGTCACGTTTTGTTTGCACAACTTGTGACTTCAATCGTAGTATTTTAAAATCGAAAAAATCTAGTAGGTGGCTGTCAAGTCGCTTGGATTTCTATGTGGTAGTTGAAAGTTCAATTGTGTCTGTTAAATCTTCAGTATGGATAATTACACTAACGCTGAAATGGCCGATATGCATATTATGTATGGTCGTGCCAATGGAAATTATTTGAAAGCTAGACGGCTCTATGCCGAGATGTATCCTCAGCGCGTGATACCTCAACACAATTTTTGCACTTCGTCACCAACGTCTCTGTGGAAGAGGGACTCTTCAAAAACGAACAACTGATTGCGGTCGTCCACGAGTAATAAGAACGGTGACACTGGAAGAAGAGGTTCTCAATATGATTGAAGATCGTCCGGAATCAAGTACAAGACAAACTGCTAACACACTTGGCAATAAACTAATCTGGAAAATTGTAAAGGTTCACCTTACAATATTCAACCAGTCCAGGCATTTTTGCCGCGAGATTTTCCCCATCGAGTATAGACTTTTGTCAATGGAGTCTTCAAATTATTACCCAAAATGCTCAATTTTTAGAAAACGTAATATTCACTGACGAATCCAACTTTTTAACGCAAGGGTTTACAAATTTCCATAACAATCATCTATTGGCCGGAGATAACCCACATGCAATTCAAGAAGGTCGGTAGCAATATGAATTTCTACTTGACGTGTGGGTCGGAATTATTGGCGAAAATATTATTGGACCGTATTTTCTACCGTCAAGGCTAACTGGTGCAAACTTTACAAATTTTATCCAGAAGCAGCTTCCCATTTTACTTGAAAATGTTCCACTAGCTATTCGACCACGACCATAACTGCTCGTCAGTACTTGGACGACGTGTATACAAATCGTTGGATAGGCAGAGCAGGACCTCAACCTTGGCCTCCCAGATCTCCAGACTCAAACCCTTTGGACTTTTGCATCTAGGGTCACCTGATGGTTGGAGGTGGTCATTTCGAGCAGTTTTAATAACTCCGTTTCGTTTGATCTTGTTGCCTTTTTCTTTGTTGTAATACACATAATTTTGTTTTGTTTGTATTTTCAATTTCATATTCTAATAAAACAAAACATGGTACTGGTACATGCCTACATTAAGAGTTAAAATGGGCGGAATAATTTTCAAATACTACGATTGAAGTCACAAGTTGTGCAAACAAAACGTGACAGCCACCTACTATATTTTTTCGATTCCATTAACAGAAGATCCGATCATGCACAATGTTGTATTTTTTTTCATTAGGAAACTATTGCTTTTACGGACACAACACAAGTGTTGAAAGAGTTTCTCAATGAATCGTTCTCTTCAACACATATTTTTAAATTGAGAAATTTCATTTCGTTAAAAAGTTCTGGTAAAAAATAGAATAGGGGTTGCATGTTCCACCCCATTGATAGATATACTCATGATGGATCCACAATTACGAAGGACATTTGCTAATGAACATATAATGGAGAAGTCATCTGGTTTTAGACAGATAGATATAAACATTGCATGTTTTAGAGCTCCGTTACTAAGATCGGCTAAAGAAAGTTAAACATAACTTTGGTACGTCCATGACTATTTGGAGTTAATGTTAGAGGGGTAAAAGAAATCAAACTCACGATAGGAAAAACCATAATATTTTTTGTGTTAGGCAACAAATTGTCCATCAGACTGCCGGTCCAATTTCAGTTAACGGACAAAAAGTGCGCCGTTTTGTTCCCAAAAGGAACAAAAAGAGCGCCTTCCTTAGTGGGTGTTTTATTCCAATAGATTTGGAACATATAAAAGGCGAGATGAGGTTAGCATGATAGCTTGTTCCTGTTGTGCTTCCGAAAGACTTGTTCCTGCTATACTTTCAAGTTGCCGAGTACTCAAGTAACAAAAAAACCATAGAAATCTTTAAGTTAAAGTGTTATCCAGAAGCGTTGAGGTATCGGTAAGTGAAGATTTAGGTATCATTTCTGAGCTTTGTTTGCCCAAGTGCTGAGGCATCCGTAAACATTATTTGTCCATCATTATTATTCACATTTTTCGTTCTTTGGAGTCGACTTTGAGCTTGTTATGAGACTTCAGCGTGTATATCCATATTTTATTTTATTTTGTTCAAAATAAATCCTCACAAGATATTTTGGTTGGTTAAGTTGGTAAAGCGCGATTTTTTTTTTGGTTTATGAGTTATTATCCTATTATTCGTTCTAGTTATATACGAGTTGAGTCGAGGATACTATTAAAACCCCTAGTAATTTTGTTTTGTTGTAAGTGAATCCTTTGCAATTCATTTCGATGGCAAAGTTTAGTAAAATATACGCATTTTTCTCCGAAACAGATATCTGTGAAATTTCGAGAAATCTTAGCATTTGAGCTCTTGCAGCTGTTTTATAGCGTAGAAGTAGTCTGTAAATTGGTCGCCCTAGTGATTGTTATCAGTTGTTTGAGTTCAGGGAAAACGCCGAATGAAAACAACTGACGCGGAAGGTTACATTCCTTCAAATTGTGAATTTTGGTTAGTTTGGCCATTGGCTTGAGTTCAGGAGAAACGCCGAACTAAAGCCACTGTCGTGCAATAGTATTACATAATAACAATCCTTCACCGGTGTTTGAATTCAGGGAATAACCAAATTCAAACAACGGCTGCGATATATGAAACAAGTCATAGTTGTCCAATAAAATACTTGCAAAGCAAAAGTTTCGAGTTCCAAAATCGATAGCCCCGATATCGGGATTTTTCAGAATATTATTCATCCCCCGATTCTTGAAGGTGATTTTGTGAAAATCCCTTTTTCTTTTGTTGCTCCACTGAGTGGATTGTATTTTAACTTCATGGAAATAACTTTGATGCCTTGAAGTCTGTATCCAAGCCCAGTAGTTAAAGTTGGTTGCGTTCAGGGAAATCGCCGAACGAAAACAATTGTCAAAAAAATATCAAATCATTGAGAAAAACAAGGAACGGCGTGGAGTATCAAAGTTGGGGATATTGCGAACGTATAGCTCAGAGGATAACCGAGTGGAACGTGGTAATCAGTGGTTCGAGATCAATAAGGGTTTCATTCGGAAGGAAAAATTCAATTGCGACAACCTCGAAAAATCAATTTCTGAGTCCTCCACGTAACCGTATTATAGGCGAAACTATTTTCAGAAGTTTTGAGGTAATACAGATAGAAGAACATACCTATTCTAGGATTGAGTTTGGTAATATCTACATATTCTTGAGACTCCTTCCGACTTACAGTACAAATATTGTTATGTATCGTACGCCTATTTAAGTTTGCCAGGCCGATATTTATATTATGTAAAACACATTATATCTAAAAGAGTTACGAAACAATGTTTCAGAGTTAATGTAAGGACAGTTCTGTCTGACTGCTAGTGTAGAGACGGCCTTGTCTGTCAGTCTTCCTGGGGACATTGGTTGTGTACAGTATCAAATATTGTAATTAAAGTCTACAGTCTTTTGAATAGTTCAGAAAGTGCCAAAATACCAGATCCCTGGATAAACCGTATCTGCATCTTTTTCTACCCTAAGGTAAATGTCTCCAATTATCGACACAATAGCGTGTTCATGAGGATGACTAATACATTTCGAACTCGAAGGGAATTCGTATGTAGTTGCAATATTCACTTTCTGAATCTTTGTAGCTTCAGTTTCAATAAACAGGCAAGGAAACGTATCATAAAATGGTAAAATAATTTAAATTAAATAAATGAAAACATAAATGTCCCAATTTTCGACACCTGAAAAATGTGAATAACCAATCGCCGACATGTATGACTATTGTGAATGAAACACTATTGTGAATAAAACATTATAAAAAAGTTATATTCTTATCTATGAATAGAACAGTATGAAAATATTCACAAAAAAACAAAAAAACAACTAAAATAAAAATTCTTGAATAAAGTTAAAAAATAAAAATATTTGGTACAAAATCAATTTCGAGGAACTATTTTCTCCATTTCAGGTACTGGAACAGCCTTCTGGATTTTTTTTAATGTGGAGGTGAATAAAAATTAAATATAATGTTCCCACAATCGACATTCGTGAAAGAATGGATAATAAAATCATCAAACTGAATCATAATCGAATGTCGATTGATGTTGAGGGAAATATTCAATATTTTTTGAGCTGATTATCATAACTGAACTGAAATAATCGTAATTAGTTATCCATAAAATTGGTAATTAAAACTTATGTACTGAGTCTTAGTCACCGACAGAAGGTTACACCATTTATCGACATATAGTTGAACATAGTATCGACAAGAAGATTTCTGTGCTCCTATTTGATAATTTGACGAAAAACAGTGTGTCGATAAGTGATACACAGAAAATTGTGGGTCTATTTGGAGAAACATTAAATTTGAGTTTCTGATAGCAAGTCAGAAATCATCTTCTGTTTCTCTTTTATCGACACTTATGTCGATGTCTAGAACACAACCTGTTTCAGATGTACCAATTATCGACACCCTAATTTCTCATAAAATATGATACGAATAATAATTGTTCCCATAGATCTGAAGACAATCGAACATATGATTGGAATAGAAAAAAGAATGTGGGAAGCTGTTAACATACTAGAAAACACTGTGGAGCCTCTTTCATTCCTCTAGACCCCAACGACGATAGTTCATCGGACTACTCGGAATATGATGGCTAAAATTCAAAAATTAAGTTGATGTATTGTAAATAGTAATTTTTTTATAAATATTAATAATTATTCCAATTAAACTATTTTCATCATCATTACTTTCATATAAGTTTGTATCTACTCAATATTAGAATAATTAATATCTCAATTATCTACCTATCTCTATAATTATAATCATGTATAATTATTATTATATTTATTATTCTAATAAAATACTTATAGCCGCTGTCACATAAATTCCATCAGAAGTATGTTCGGGTTCAACATATTATACTTTACTGAAATTTTGTGGGTTTAGGGTGGGCACTTACCAGATCAGCAAGAAAAACAGTGTTGATTCGATGACGACTGACACTCGACTGATTAACAGTTGTTGTTGTAGTGGGGATGCTTAGGAGATATTGGTGGTGAATTCAGATATGTTCTGTCGATAATTGGGACATTTACCTCAGTTCGTGGAATAAAACACTATAAATTCTGGCGCCCGAGATTTAAAATTGAGAGAGGAACATATTTCCTGTATAGGACCTTGGCGTCATGAGTAACGTACCCTTCTAGGGACCGTTTTAGCCGTCAAATTTCCAGCCCTAGAAAAACCCGTTACAACATCTTGTTCGTTCGGAAAATGATTAATATAGTATTTTCAGTATTTCAATATCCACGTACCCCAGTTGCGGAAAAGTATCATCTCAAGTTGATGATCCTAATTTCAATGAATAAATTCCAATATTATGTCTTTCAATATTTCGCTTAAGAATAATTGAGCCTAGATGGTGCCTCAACTTCAGAACCAGACTTGGTATGAAACATCAACATCATTCGAGTCAGTTTCCGTTGCACTATCAAATAATTTTTGATTTGAGTTATCTTTTCTTATCTGTTAATTATAATGACCATAATTTGGAGTAGAACAAACCTTGATAAACCTTCTATTTCTGGTCAAAAACTAACCATTTGATATTTCAATATCACATGACCTAGGATTATCATCGACTCCTTTGTTCCAGATTCTATCTGTTTATATAAATAAAATAATTATTGAAAAAACCTTTTAAAAGACAAGCTTTTATTCAAATGACTTAAAAAGTAGAAAATAATTGCTTTGGATGTGTAACGTAAGTTATCTCGTGAGTTACAGATTCAAGAGATTGTCGCGCAAAATGTTCAGTTCGAATACAAAAGCGACAAGCTTTTGAATCTGTAACTCGCGGAATACTACGTCACGTATCCAAAGCAATTATTTTTTACTTTTGAGGGCATTTGAATAAAAGCTTGTCTCTAAAAAGATCTTTTATTAATTATTTCATGTTGTGCTTTTAGTTAGTCCATTCTCGAGCTGCCATCTTCAATTTATTAATTTTGACAAAAAATCAATAATCTTCGACTCCAAAAACTCCGACATACCAATTTTGAATAGAATTGGCCACAATTACAAAACTCGTCCGCCATCTTAGAGCCGCCATCTTGAATTAATGAATTTTGACAAAAAAATCATAATCTTCGACCCCGAAAACCTCCACATACTAATTTTGAATAGAATCGGACAATAATCACAGAGTACGTCCGCCATATTCGAGTCGCCATCTTGGACGACCTGAAATATGATATACCAGAAAATTTTTATAGTTTTGCTCCTGGTATGAAACTTATGAATAAAATCAACTGGACCCTCCTTGGTGCACCCATGTCAGAAGAATCTTTGGCACAATCCCTGAACCAAAAGACTGAATCTTTGAATTTGATGGCATCCCGCATGGATTCCATTCCAAAGCATATTGGGTATTTTCTTCTGAAGAACTGTCTAGCTATACCCAAATTGATATATACATTGAGATGTTGCCCGACTTGGCGCTGTCAAAATGAACTTGATCTCTTCGACTCAACACTCCGTATGATTTTGGAGCAGATTACTAATAATAATTTCAGCCTTTCCACGTGGCTTCAAGCAACACTTCCCGTAAATAAGGGTGGTCTGGGTATACGACAAGCATCTTCACTTGCTTTACCAGCTTTTCTTGCTTCGTTGAAAAGCATTCAACATCTGGTTGATCAAATTTTACCTGATTATTTTTCCAGTGTGCCCGATGTTTACTATATAGAGTGTGAATCTGTATGGTGTTCTAAAACTGGAACCTCTGCACCTGATAATAAAATTTCCCAAAAAATCTGGGATCTTCCTCTCATCGAATTGTCATCTAAACAACTCCTTGACTCGGCTGTTAATTCTCCTCTTGAAAGGCTCGACTGAAGGCAGTTAGTACGAAAGAATCTGGAGCTTGGCTCAACGCTCTTCCAGTTGCATTTCTTGGAACTTTATTAGATGATGAATCTTTCAGGATTTCTATGGGTTTACGTTTGGGCTGTTCTATTTGTGTAAGTCATAAATGCAGATGTGGATTTATCGTCAACGAAAAAAGGGACGCATGGATTGAGTTGTAGATTCAGTTCCGGCGTTCGTCTCGTCATTCAACTGTAAATGACTTAATCAAGCGAGCTTTATCAACTGCTGATATTCCTGCTGTCTTAGAACCTTTGGGAATCATTCGTGATGATGGTAAGCGTCCAGATGGGATGTCTCTCATCCCATGGAGTCATGGAAAACCTTTAGTCTGGGACTTCACCTGCGTAGATACCGTTGCAGCATCACATATAGATTCAACATCCAGAAATGCTGGTGGGCTGCAGATTCTGCTGAAAAGTCCAAATTGAAAAATATTCTACTTTAAAAGATCAATACATTTTATCCGGTAGCAATTGAAACCTTTGGTTCATTTGGTAGTTATGCCAACGAATTAATCAATCATATTGGACAAAATTGATCAATAAAACAGATGATCGAAGAGCAAGGACTTTTTTTATACAACATATCAGTATCGCCATCCAAAGAGGAAACGCAACGTCAATTCTGAGTTCTATTCCTGCTACTCAACGTTTGGATATATTTTATTCGTCCACAAAGAATAAATATGTCAAGGAGTATCCATAAGTATATTACTCGAGTCAAATACCTGAAAAGTATAATTTGGATTCAACCACTTCCAAAAAAATAACGCGATCTACCATATCTTTATCCAACTCGATTTCAAGCAGCCTCCAATCGAGTTCCTTATTGGGGCGATCCAATGATAGAGAAAATCATTGCATAAAAGACTATTCCTTTGAAGATAGCAGTAGCAGTGAGCGCATCTCCCTCAGTTCTGATTCCATCAAACCACTTGTGCTTGGGAGCTCCAAAACTCTTGGTCTTAATGGTTTGAAAAACATTGGCAATACCTGCTTTATGAATAGTGCAATACAATGTTTATCGAATACCAGATGGTTGCTTGAGTATCTGAGAAAAGAGGAACATTTGAAGGATATCAACACAAGCATATCAAGTATGAAGGGTGCTTTGATAAAAGCATTTGAAGAAGTGGTAAAAGAACTTTGGTCAGAAGATTCGTCTAATGTGGTGGTTAACACTGTTTCTTTGAAAAGCCAGATACAAAGATTTGCACCTCGTTTTATGGGTAACGCTCAACAGGATGCCAAGGAATTCTTCAGATATTTATTGGAAGGTCTTCATGAAGATGTAAACAGAGTAAGAGAAAGGCCTAAGCCTATGTTCATAGAAATCGATGAAAATTTGAGCGATAATGAAAAGGCAAAAGAGTCTTGGTCAAGATATCTTAGAATGAACAACTCGGAAATTGTCGATAACTTTGTTGGTCAACTGAAATCATCGTTGAAATGTACTTTCTGTGGCCATTGTTCCGTCACTTTTGACCCATTCTGGGACCTTTCACTCCCAATGTTTAGACTTGTTTACTAGGGAAGAAATATTGGATGATGACGAAAAACCCACTTGTTCTAAATGCAAGGAAAGGAGAAAATGCACGAAGTCATTATCTATACATAAATTCCCCAAAATTTTAGTAATTCACTTGAAAAGATTTTCGCAGATGGAGAGATTCAGAGGAAAACTAAATGTTTTCATTGACTTTCCTCTCGATGGATTAGATATGAATATTTATGCAGTAGATAACGCAGCTCCGTGTCGCTACAACTTGTACGCTGTATCCAACCATAGCGGAACAACTTTTAATGGACACTACACGGCTTTGAATATTCAAGATACATAATAGAACATAAGACTCGAAATATCACCGCTATTACCAAAATCTATCGTGAGTGGAGAAGCATACGTCCTCTTCTATGATCAAGAGGACACCAAATCACAGTTTTGAATAGAACATTTTACTTATTTACATTTTATATTTTATATTCATCTTTACCTTAATAAATATTTAAACAGTGGAATTGAAAAAAAAAATATATTCATACATACATACAAGTGAAACTAATGAAGCATGTGTCAAAAAGGAGCGGAACAAAATAAATTTGGTATAAAATGAAAACGTTAAATTGAAGATCCTGTGAACCTGTGTGATGTATGTAAAATTTTGAGAAATACATTTCCAAAAAATACACGAAATTTTCAATAGCAAATTCAGATCGTAATTCTTCGATAGAACTTGTATTCCAGAAAAAAGTTATTTCCAAAACGTTATTGAAGGAAGTATGTTTTGAATCGATAATTTTTACTTATAATTGCACGAGAGGTTTGTATTTTATCGAAAAAACTGTCAACTATTAAAAACGCGACACCGAAGGTTTTTCGAGTCAAATTGCTAAAGGAAACAGTTTAGAATTTAAACAACACAAATTTACCCGATATCATCGAGTGTAATTCGGCAGGACAATTCAATGAATAAGAATTTTAGAAACATATCAATGCAAACTTCATTTATTTTGGCAACCAACACCGCGATAATTGATAAACAAATGAATAAGTGAAAAATCCACTAGTGCATTTGTCGCTGTAAAAGTTGCAGCTAACTTTCGCCGCTGTCAAACTGACAATTGCACTGTGGCATATGCGATTTTTTATACATGAGTTAAATTGTCACTTATAATACCACAAGAGCTTCAAAATTATCGGGTATTTCCCGATAGGTTCGTTGCAAACAAATTAAGGAGTCAAGTTTTTCAGGTTAAAAAATCACGAGCGCGAAGCGCGAGTGATTTTCCTGAAAACTTGACGACTTTATTTGTTTGCAGGAACCTTGAGGGAAATGCCAGATAATTTTGAAGCTCGTGTGTATTCGGGGATTATTTTTCCGTCCCAAAAAGTAGTAAATTGGTTCCAAACTGTTTTTTTGCCTTCTCCGTATTAATGGGAACATTTCCTTTGACTTTTTATCGATGGTGGACAGAGAACAAACTCCAAATCGACTCATTTTCATGCAAAATCTCCAATTGTCACAATTGAATTCAACCTGTCAGTTTGAAGTGTGGTTAATTTGACTGGATCATGTTTTGTTTTTATATATAGCAACTACCAGAGAAAATTTTCAAAAATTATCAGTATAATACCATGTAGGTTGTACCACGTGACGTCGAATGGTGCAATTTATTGGTCGATATTTGGGTCGGAAAATAATATTATAATTAAGAGCTTCAAATTATCGGGTATTTCCCGATAGGTTCGTTGCAAACAAATTAAGGAGTCAAGTTTTTCAGGTTAAAAAATCACGAGCGCGAAGCGCGAGTGATTTTTCCTGAAAAACTTGACGACTTTATTTGTTTGCAGGGAACCTTGAGGGAAATGCCAGATAATTTTGAAGCTCGTGTGGTATTCGGGGGATTATTTTTCCGTCCCAAAAAAGTAGTAAATTGGTTCCAAACTGTTTTTTTTGCCTTCTCCGTATTAATGGGAACATTTCCTTTGACTTTTTTATCGATGGTGGACAGAGAACAAACTCCAAATCGATTCATTTTCATGCAAAATCTCCAATTGTCACAATTGAATTCAACCTGTCAGTTTGAAGTGTGGTTAATTTGACTGGATCATGTTTTGTTTTTTATATATAGCAACTACCAGAGAAAATTTTCAAAAAATTATCAGTATAATACCATGTAGGTTGTACCACGTGACGTCGAATGGTGCAATTCTATTGGTCGATATTTGGGTCGGAAAAATAATCAATATTATTTTTATTGTGAAATATTTCAACAAATTTAAAATGTTTTTAGTATATTTCCTAATCAAAAATATTAAAAGGTAGTAATATCTCGGGGCAAATTTACTACCTTGCCCTTCCTGATCATATAACTGACATTTTTTATTCTCGGGGAGAAAAACTCAAGAACTAGAGGATATCATCCCCATTTTCCAATAAATTTAATGAAGACATTTCAGATAAATTCATTGTAATAAAATACATTGAAATACCTGAAGAAGACCGTCGTCGAGGTCGAAATGACGAATATCATAAATACTAGACGTCCGCAATAAGTAATATTCCTTTGAATTCCAGCCAAAATCAGTGAAATTATTTGGAACATTCTTCGGTTGGAACAATGAGACTCCGATTGAAATCGAGATTTCTTGTTTTACCTATAGGTCTATCTAAAAATGTGTGTGTAGCCCAAAGCAAGTTATGAGTGCTAATCTTGTATCGATATCTATTGGAAAACTAAAAAAAAGCATATCTGAACATTTTCCGATGACAATTTTCTCGAACGTATCACATAAAACACAACCAAAAATTCAAGCAAATACAATTGGAATGATTTTTTCAAATTCGCAATTTTCCACGCCCTGTAGCGAGAAAGGTAAAGCTAATGGTAACTCTTGAGCATATTTAACTAAACTGAAACTTGAATAATTCAGGAAATTCCACCAATAGTCGATTCCCTCAAGTTGTTTCAAGTGATCCACAAAATTCACCTTGACCCAGTCTCTCTTTGATCAAAACTTCCATTCCCTCAGAATGTGGATCACAAAGAGATCTCCTCCAGAATAATCATTGGGTCCTACGTGACTTGTTATGTAAATAAGAACGAGTCTGGATTCCGGTCACATTTCTGGCTTCATATAAGAGAGCAACGCAGCTAGAGTAGCTGTATTAAAAATCAATAGTGGCAAGTTCCCATCATCTTAACATTGCTGAGATGAGGTGTTATTTTCTCATGATTGCTTGATGAAGCCCAAGCCTTCAGAAAACTCAATTTATAAGATAATCAGGATGATATTATCTGAAACTCATTCTCCACCAATATCAACGTGTTAATTCAAAGAAAGCAGAAGTGTTACTTTCTTATGGAAATTTGAGGTCGAAAATTGGTTCTACAATTCATATACCATTATTCCCATATTCTATACTCTGTTTCCTTATGTGAGAGAGTGATGAAATGTAAATTTGCAATGACAAAAACAGGGTGGACAACTTAAAGATTGCAAACTTGCAATGATAGTTTTAAGAATTCCGTATTTCAGTTATTCAAGACGTACACACCCCGAATCGGTCCTGAATTAGGGTCACCTTAATTTGCATAACAATAGAAAGAGGAGTTTTCTGAATGAAATTTATGTGACAGCGGCGTAACTACAGGTAGTTAATCAAAATAAGAAATATAATAATTATTATACAAGATTATAATTATAGAGATAGGCAGATAATGGTGATATTAATTATTCTAATATCGAGTAGATGAAAACTTATATAAAGTTAATTGGAATAATTATGAAAATAGTTCAATTGGAATAATTATTAATATTTATCAAAAAAATACTATTTACAATTCAACAACTAAATTTTGTAATTTATCCATCATATTCCGAGTACTTCGATGAAGTATCGTCGTTGGGATCTATTCCAATCACATGTTCGACGCATTTACTCCATTTTTCGCAATCCACTGTCTTTATTTCCTCTTGCAAGAGTTTTTCAACGCCTCTTATTTTAAGAGAAGTGTTATGCCTTACTACAGACCCTTCCGCCCACACCAATTCTATGTGGTTCAATTCATAGTGATATGGCGGAAGGCGAAGTACCGTTATATTCCGTTTTGAAGCGATTTCGTCGACAACAAATTTCGTACAGAGAGCTTATTCAACTTTGAAATCACCAGTAGCTCCTTTTTTCGCATATCTTTGTGAAATGTAAAGTAAGTTAATGAATGATATCATTTTTTGCAAGAAGACGTTGGTAGTTTTTCGGATTTCCTTATTATTATTATCCATGACTAGAACAGACCCGGGAGAAATAAGATCTAGCATTTGCTGGAAGTATTCTTCAAAAACATTAGCGTTCATGTCTTCTTGATAGAATGCAGTCCGTTTTGATTGGAATGCTAGTGAGCCTCCATCGACAAATCCGTTTTTGCTACCAATATGAGTAATTACTAATCTTTCACCTTTTTCTGAGGGTGATTTTATTCCAGTGGACCATCCTTCCATGAAAGCTTGCCTCGCGCATTATATATTTTTATCCTGCTATATTTTACCAACGGTATATCCTTCATTCAACCAAGTTTCGTCCAAATAATAGATATTCCTGTTTGCCCTTCGAATCTGTCGAACTGCCCTTAAATATCGTCGTCACCAGCAGATGATTTCGTCTTTCTCTATTAAAAGTTATTTTCTGTTTTAAATTTTTTCATAACGAAAATTCATTTCTTTCAAAGTTTTCCACACTTTCTTCCTACCCATGGGTGGAATAAAATCTTCCTTTTTCATTTCAGACATTATTTTGTTCAAGATAGGTATTCCTTTTTTTAAGTAAAACGAGTGTATGATTCTTCTGATGGCGGTCTTTCCATCCTGATTTATTATGGTTTATTTTCTTCCTTCACTTCTCTGTGGTGACCAGATGGGATCGCGTTTATCCTCGTGCACAAGTCGGTATATTGTTGACTGTCCGACTCCAGTCATATTCGAACTCATTTCATCTATTTTTGTAACTCGGAATGTTGAGTTTTGGTGGCGAACAGCGTTGAACACATTGAGAATAATAATTTGTCATTTTTAGAGAGCGCACTTCAACTAATCCGTTTCTCAGCAACAAATTCAGAAACACTAGCCATTTTCAAGAACGAACTTTTCTAACAACTGCCGAAAACTAAACATTTATAATTTTTGAAACACTGAGGCATACCAATTTTGAATCGAATTGGACCATAATCACAAAACTCGTCCCCCCTCTTGGGGCCGCCATTTTGAATTTATGAATTTCAACAAAAATTCATAATCTCCGACCCCGAAAACCATCACACACCAATTTTGGATCAAATCGGACCAAAATTACAAATATCGTCCACAATCTTGGAGCCACCGTTTTGTTTTTTTCTCTAACAAAAATTCCATAATGCATTGTCACCAGAGCTATGAACATTTGCTAAATTTCAAATTAATCGGACAACTAGAAGTCGGTCAAAATTCAGTTGCAAGATTTGACCCGAACATACATACATAGTTACATACATACAAACATTGCAAGTTGAATGTAAAAAATACACAATCTTCCAACAGTTAGGAAAAGAACACCGGAAAATGAAACCCCTTATATTTGGCAATTGGTGCCAAGGTACGTAACTATTGTTTAAAGATATAATGTAAACCCAACATGGCCCCATTTTGATATATAAATAACAAAATTTACCCCCATTTTTTATCTTTTCAGCACCAAATGCTATACAAACCACCTTAGAATTATGAATAATGATTGAAAACATTATTGACGTAGCCCCCGGCCAGGGGCGACACGTCTAATTTCTGAAGTAATTTAATTTTATGAATCCAAATCCTAAGAACTTCCAAACCAAAAAATATTCACCAGGATTCAAGAACTCCAAAGAAACTACTATATATTGAATATTGGGGTTTGCAGCAATAAAAAAAATACTTTGAAGTTAAGCTTTCGGAAATCTTTATTTCCACCATCTGGAAGACTACAATCGACAAGATGATACAGGATTATTCTCAATGGAAATTAAGTTTTACTTACATCTTTATTGAGATTGGAAATGAGAATGGAAAATGAAATGAAGTTTTACTTACATATTTGTTGAGATTGGTTTCAATGATGTCGGATATTGAATAATTCTGTGAAAAGTTGTATGGGTAATAGAAGAAAACACAGAAATCTCACTTTCAACTTCTATAAGAATTTTGTTATTTTATCGTAAAATCGATCTGAATATTCTGGCATCAAAATTAATTTCTAAAATTATTGATATATAAAATATAAGAAACTAGCACGGCAGTCCAAATAATTTCTCACAGCCTAATAACGAATAACCTGGATAATATAAGTGACCATAACTACAGTCGACGACGAAGAGGAATGTAATTTGGAGATGATGTCCGCTGAAGCCATTTGCATATAATGTTTTTTGTATTAGCTTTTCAAATTAACAGAACTTTAATGCCGCATATATATTCTCAAATACGACCATATATCTCCCATATTAGGCAGTAAACAGGTCGGTAAACAGGTCTAATGTGTATTCCCTCCATCCATTTTTCACACCAGTATGTAACTAGGAGTCTTGTAGACATCTGATCGTCTGATATATCATAGTGAAAGAGAATGCATATTTGTTATTATGAATAGTTTTCGCCATTATAAAGAAATGAAAACATAACTTAATAGGAATTCGCCAATGAATGGATCAATATATGAACAAAAACCGCATTTGGATTAGGGTTGTGTTCTAGAGAAAGTCGAGAGTACACTAAACTCAATATTTTGGTGAGCACCTTGTTTCACCCAAGTAAAAATCCACATCACAGAAGATTTTCCATAACAAATAGAATCACGACTTGAAGTAACGACATACATTCATCTTCCCCTTCTGTGAGTTTGGATAGTTTTTCCCGAACGCCATGTTCAACTACAAAATATTAACAAATAAACAGGTAGTGGATCTCCTCTTGGTTGATCAAGTGAGGTTAACTTCAGGTAATCAATAGGTTGAAATCATCATGAAAATAGGTACTATATTATGTACTTATTTAGGTACTATATTATGTACTTATATCCGAATCCTAATTATGGAGACGCATAAAAACGTCGTATGGAATGAATATTTGTAACACTGTAACATACACATACATACATGATAAAAAAGCGAAGGGTCGGGGGGTCGCGAAATATTTTTCCATACCAGGGGGGTCGCATCAGGAAAAAGGTTGAAAAACACTGTTGTAAGGACACAGAAAATGCAAAATGGATTAACTAAGGGACTTTGAGCTCACTACATACAGTGATTTCATATTGGAATTCGAATATATACTTTTTTCAGCCTGTTGAATGAGCGAAGTAAATCTGTGAACCATATAATAGTCAATTCAAGAAGGGAGTTTCTTGCGAAAAATAGTCTCAAAATATGGTAATAGCTCATTCGATTCAGTGATGCAATTCTGAGAAAGATATTTTTATTTTTCTGTGACAAAAATTGCAATTGTTAATAACAGAAAACAAAAACAAAAAAGGTGTTGGATTTTTTGGGAATAACTCAAAAACCATAAGAGATAGCGAAAATCGGGAAAAAGAGGACAAAATTTCCAATGGAACTCTATCTCCATTATTTTTAATTTCAATTAAACGCTGTCTCTAAAGATTTAATATAGTAATAAATTCCAATTCGATTTTTTTTTTTTAAATTGTGGTGTATTTTTAAAACTTGAAAGAACAAGAATTCGTTAGAGAAAAAATTTGTTTTTATTTTTCAACAAGTTAGGATTTGTTAATTAGTCCTTATTTATCGGACCTCGGTTTTCATATAAAACGGCATAAATGTTTGAATAATAGCTCTAAAAATGTTTCGCTCCTTGGGGCCCTTCTCATATACAGGGTGATTCAAAAGTACTTTGACAAACTTCAGGAGGTGTTGAAAAGGGAAACATTCTCAATTAAATATTGATAGAAAGATTTTTTTGTGAAGTGAAAAATCCATGATTAAAATGAAGTTATTTTTTGTGAATGTCTAACAGCAAACAACTACTTTCCCGGCTAAAGCCACGCTGGACATTGAACTACATCTGATAGATATTCTGAAAAGGCCCTAACTCAAAAGAAAAACTCTAAAATTGAAAATTTGCATTTTCATTCAGATAGTTATTTGATTTTCTATTCCAGTCTTAATTAAGAGGTGATTCCTCACAATATTATATCATGAATTGTCCAAATGAATATATGTCCGGAAACGCTTCGTTTCCGAAATACAGGGTGTTAGAGTTTTTTTTTTTTAAATAACTTTCGAAATACTGGTATTGAGAGGTTTTTTGAGGTGTCGAATTCGAACCTGATGGCTCTTACTCGTAGGGGAGCCACCTACACGTCTTTTTCTTCTTTGAAGATTCATAACTTTTTTGAGCGTACTTCTATCACATTTTTCAGTAAAAAAATCAATTCCTCTATCTTGTCTACGTAAAAAAGCTGCCCTTGTTACAAGTCGCTATAAGCAACCGTTTTCTATTACTATTACCATTATTTTGCATTTTTCACAAGAATGCAAATGAATTTGACGTTTAAGTAAGTAGTTTTGGTAATTACATATTATGTGACAGTTAAACGTTTTGTTGTTTTGTTGAAGTTTCTGCAAGTTTTGAAACACTAATTTTGAAACAATGGATTATTTAAACAATAATGCTCATTTAGCCGATATGCATTTCGTTTATGGCCTTCCGTTCCGACTGAATGGCGCAACTCTCAGATACTTTTTAGAAAATAAATTGCCAGGACTACTCCAGAATGTACCATTAGAAATTCGTATCCACATGATGGGGCTCCGGCCCCTTTTAGCGTTGTAGCCAGGGAAATCCTTAACACTGTCAATCCAAATCGAAGGATCGGTAGGGGTGTAGAAGAACCTAACCAGGAGTGGGCACTAAGGTCCCCAGACCTAAACCCGCTAGATTTTCATTTTTGGGGACATTTATAAAACTCCAGTAGCGAACGAGGAAAATCTAAGAAACCGAATAGTAAACGCCTGTGAAACAATAAGAAACACACCCAATAATTAATGAGCGAGAACGAGATTCAATAACTAGAAGACTGGAATGCCTGTATCTTCGCTGAAGGTGACACTTTGAACAATTTTTTGAATACAATTTAGTTTCCTCCATTTTATTCTACATATTCAAAATTTCTTGAAATAAAATGTTGATATTTCTTGAAAATTTTTAAAAAAAAACAAATACAGATTTTGCCCCCTTTTGATAAAAAAAATAACTATTTCAAACGAGTTAAAATGAATAGAATAGGGGGCCCCCCCTACAAAAACCAATAACTACCTATTTTAAACAAAAACCATTTCCTAAGCATTTTTAAATAAAAAATTCAAAATAATGGAAATTAATTTTAAACATGCATCGATTATCAAATAATGGGGACTTGAAATTTTAAGCCCAAATATCTAGAAAACGGTTGCTTATAGCGACTTGAAAAAAGGGGAAAGCTTTATTACGTAGATTTTATAGGGGGGAATTGATTTTTCCACTGAAAATTTTGGCTAAAAGTTCGCTAAAAAAAGTTATGAATCTTAAAAAAAAAAAGACGTGTAGGTGGCGCCCCCTACAAAAAAAAGAATCAGATTTGAATTTGCCCCCTAAAAAAACCTCTCAATACCAATTTTGTTCAATTGAGGTAAGTTTTTTGGAAAGTTTTTTAAAAAAAAAAAAAAATATAAAATAAAATTTAACCCCTTGTTTTTTGGGGAAACCCAATTTTTTCCCCGGACATATATTTATTTGGACAACTCATATTAGAATATTGTGAGAAATCACCCCCCTGAAGTTTGTCAAAGTATTTTCCTGACTCACCCTGAAAGGAAGTACTGGTTATATTTTGACCCCATCTATACTTTTTCGTGAGGACAAGAGGAAGTTTTTGGACGCCCTGAAAATACCCCCCTAGGTTTTTTTGAAGTAGTCCATAACGATACAACCCATTCCCCCAAAAATTTAAAATAATTCGAATGATTTCAAATCATTGAGAGCCCCTTGGGGAAAAAAAAACCCTGATTCAAATTCCCGGGGAAAGGTGTCGCTCAAAATTCAAAACAACAAAAAAATCAGTGAATTCCCGGATTTGTATATCTCATTCGATCCTGGCGACGAATGTTTGGGAATGATTCGGGAGAAGATGGACACAAGTTTTGGGGAATGCTCTAGGACCACAATCATTTTTTTTTAAAAATTTTGGGTCCACGTGTGAGGTCCACATGGGTGGGGGACACGTGGAAGGAGCCCTTGATGAAGTGCTACAGTTCAAATGCCGAAAACAACCACTTGAAACCCAAGGGGGTGCACTGTTTATGTTACGAATAGAAACACATATTATAAGGCGGAAATTAAACTAGATGTTGCTGAATTTTTTTCTTGCAACCGAACTATCTTTTTGGGATGAGCACTGTGACTGATAGCAAATAGAAATGAGAAGATATTTCCCCCGTTCGACACAATACAGCAACTACGCTTCCCACAATTCCACAATCGAATGTACGGTGTTATTCAACCATAAGGAATGATAGTGTAACGTAAATAAACTTAACTTGGTTTAACCAATTTTTTTAACACTTAATCTACAACTTAATTTATATTACTACTTCACTGTATAGCCCCGATCGTAGGGGGTCGTTCAGATTGTCCTACTCCACTTGAGGTTTTTCCCTATTTATCTCCGATACAGCATTCTCGATGTTTCGAATTCGGACGGTTACCTGGGGTTCCCAAAATTTTTTTCCCAAAATTGACCGTTGTTTTCCGCGGAAGAGCGCACTGGGGGGGGTTTTCGAATATCTCCGGGGGTGATCTCATCGCTGTCGATGGCAACACGTGAGGCGACAGGTCCGGCCTAGGTTCGTTAAATTGCCCCTTCTTTAAAAACATTTCGTCCCGAAATTTCATCCTTGGGGTGTGACG
>JAFIRS010005002.1:0-68276 GCA_018342105.1 Gonioctena quinquepunctata
ATGAAGAATTCAAAATACGAAACATTACATTCATAATGGATGGCGAAACAAATAACGTCTATAGCAAAATTGGTAACCATATTATCCATATAAGGAAAATTTTTTTTAAATTGAGGGTTTTTTTAAAAACCAAGATAATTCCCAAAACCATAGGATGGAATTCCTAGTATTCATTCAACTCATCAAGGAGAAATTTTCCCGTCAGAAACGGCTCAAGATTCAGTTTTCTCCAAAATTAATGAACAAATAACTGTTTAGTTCATCATGCATAACTTGTTCCAGATATTCAAGGTCTAAAAAAAAACAAACTCTTCACCCTCATCCGATACCTGATCTGCCTGGGAGAAAATGGGGGGTGGACTTCCTAAATGTTGGAAATAAAAAATCATTTGGTGGTTTGTGATTACCATTCAAAATTTGTAAAATTTCCATACCCATGAAGAAGGACTTCTATTCTGTTGAAGAATCCTCCTAGGCATTTTCAAATACAGGGATTCCTGCTGTCCTCATGTCTGGCAATGGACCACCATTGAATCAAAAATTTCAAATTTTTCCTCAAAAACTTGATGTAAACCCACACGTCCACCCCCACCTATAGCCAACCAATTTGATTGAAGGGCATATTGAAACATTAAAGGAATGAAAGATGTGATGTGAAGTGGAATGAAAGAAAAAATAGAAAACGGTTTTTAAATAAAGGAACAATAAAATTAACAGAAATTTGGTGAAAAACAACTACTTTCCTGGCAAATAACGCAAAACGTTGAATGATATTCCCCTAAAATCATACATACTTTCCATATAATATCAATGGCTTGAATGAAAATGTTTTTTTCTGGCCGATTATGTTCAATTTTTGTCGTGTTCACCTAACAATCCGCATACCGTTTCGGTTTCTTGCCTCATCATACGGAAGTCAACCAGCCAAAGGTCAAGAACTCTGGCTGAAGGGACACAATAAAACAAACCATCATCGATCTTGAACACCTATAGGTACCCCGGGAAAAAGATAAACTATAACTGGCGGTCCTGGTGACAGGAAGAAACACCCCGAAAATTCCCACCTCGATGGGTTTTTCTAAATAAAAGATTCCTTCTCAGAAGATGGAAAAACGTCTAGCATATAGTGAAGATATGCCAGTAAGTGGAATGAATAAAAAATCGAATTAAACGGTTTTCTTCATAAAGGATTCAATATAAAATTGAACCGAAAAGGTAGATCTCAGGTGAAAAAAAAACTTTTCCGGAAATACCAAGCGTTGAATGATATTCACCCTGAAATCCATGCATACTTCCAATAATTCTGGAAAGAAGCCTGAAACCGGTATGCGGATTGTTGGTGAACACGACAAAAGATACCCGGCCCCAAAAGAAACATTTGCATTCAATGTCCATTGATATTATATGGAAGTATGATGGATTTTCGGGAATATCATTCAACGTTCGGGTGGATTTGCCGGAAAGTAGTTTTTTTTTCACCTGGATCTACCATTTTCTGGTTCAATTTTATTCCTTTAGGGAAGAAACCGTTTAATTCGATTTTTCTATTCACCACTTCCCACACTTATTTTTCCTTTGTAACGGGCTTCCCTACTGGAAGGAATCTTTTTTCAGAAACCTTTCGGGGGTGGGAGATTTTCGGAGTGTTTTTCTCACTATACCGCCAGTTAAAGTTTATCTTTCGGGGGTACCAATGTTACAAGATCGATGATGGTTTGTTTACGTTGTGTCTCACTTCAGCCAGAGTTCTTTGGACCTTTGGGTGGTTGATACCCGTACGATGAGGGCCAAAAGCCTGAAACCGGTATGCGGATTGTTAGGTGAACCGACATAAATTGACATAATCGGCTTATCGAAAGAAAATTTGGGTAATGTCATTGATATTATATGGAAGTATGCATGGATTTTCAGGTGAATATAATTCCGTTCTGCGTGGTATTTGCCAGGAAAGTAGTTGTTTTCACCTGGGATCACCTTTTCTGGTTAATTTTATATTGAATCCTTTTTGAAGAAAACCGTTTAATTGATTTTTTCTATTCATTCCACCACATGGCCATCTTTACTATATTAGGGGCTTGCCACTCCACTGAGAGAATTTTTTATTTAAAACTATCGAGGTGGGAATTTTCGAGTGTTTCTTTTGTCACTAGGTACCGCCAGTTGTTTATCTTTTCCGGCGTACCTATAGGTTTTACAAGATCGATGATGGTTTGTTTACGTTGTGGCTCACTTCAGCCGGGAGTTCTTTGGACCTTTGGCTGGTTGACTACTGTACGATGAGGGCCAAGAAGCCTGAAACCGGTATCGGATTGTTAGGTGAACGACATAAATTAACATAATCGAGCTTATCAGAAAAAACATTTGATTCAATTCCATTATTTATGGAAGTATGCTGGTTTTCGGTGAATATAATTCAACGTTCTGCGTGGTATTTGCCAGGAAAGTAGTTGTTTTTCACCTGAGATCTACCATTTTCTGGTTCAATTTTATATTGAATCCTTTATGTGAAGAAAACCGTTTAATTCGATTTTTCTATTAAAAGGAATGTTAATCGAAAATCCTGACAAAGATCCTTACCTCATAGCTTTGGAATATAATAGTACTCCTGAACAATACCTGCCATCTCCTGCTGATGGGCAGAAAATTGAATACTACTCTTCCGCGTTCGAGAGCTCAACTGAAACCTCTATTTATCACAGAAAAAAATGTAGAAATTTGCAATCAAGGTAAAATGACAAAAATTTTGATGGAACAAAAAAACCCTTATCAGAAGCGGTTGACGAACCAGTGATGGTTCAAAAAAAATACAAGGAACTGGATACCTGGGAAGTTAGAGCAGAGATGGAAATTCCGAGGCTAGTTCGAACAGTGATGGGGAATATATCGTAGAAGTAGGATTCATTTAAGACCCATACCCATTTTAAAGTCATTAATTTAAATGAACAATTTTAAAAACCCAGAATCTTCTGTTAAGTCCCAGGTAGCCACTGATTCATCACTTAACAGACTCTTTATCGAATCAGGATCATCCCCGGGGTTTCAATCTCCAGTGTCTCATGCAGAAGGAGGCCAGAAGATATCTCAATATCAAAAAAAGGAAGCTATTGAATCCAAAGGAAAAAACCCAAAAAAAACCTCTAGTCAGATATAAAGATTATATTTGTCATTTTTGTATATACTTCAAATTGAACTTTTTTTTTTGTGTTTTTGTTACAAAAGTTTCAAAACCCCAAAGAGGAATGTTATAGTATTATTATTTCAGTTATTTGCTCCCCTACTATTTCTTATAATATAATAATAGATAAATGTCAAGCATGACAGTTCTTGGATAATTAACTTCAGTAAACGTTCAACACTAAAGTCGAATAGTTTCATATATATTTACATCATATAACATATATCACGTAGACTTAGTCCTTCCTATATCTTATATAGTTATAGGAACATACTTATAAGTTAGGAAATAAATCAGCAATTTGAATATTGCACATAAATTCATAAAAGCAAATAAAAACATAAACCTCTCCATAGACAGTCCTCCCCAGGACTACATGGCGTTTCTGTTTATTTACTTGGTATTTATACATATTCTGTCCTGAAAACTTTTTTGTTCGTTACCTAGTAAATAAACATATTTTATTATTTATCATTATTATTATTATAGAATCGGTTAACGGACCAGAATTCAGAGGGTGAGTGATCAACATTCTCCATTTCGCTACCCTTAGGGGTGGATTTCATCTTTCAAATTCAAATTGGACCATATTCGAAGTACACCCTATCCACTGAAAAAAGAATTATCGGAATCGGACGCCTCAGTAAAAAGTTATGGGTCATCATACATAAAAAAATATGATGGAAAAACATAAAATATACGGGTCGAATAGAGAACCTCTTCCTTTTTGGTTTCGTCGGTTAAAAATTAAGCACACACCTTACGGTTGATAACTTTTTATATGTTGCTCCTAACATCATCACTAATGTACAGTGAAAAGTTACCGCCGTCCCCTAACTCTCTGAAAATAAAATCTAATATTACTCCACTAGAAGAAGTAAGCTGATAGTTTTCTCACTATAAAAATAGTTTATGTTGTAACTGGCTCCTTCACAATAATCGCGATATTTAGCTATTCTAACGGTCGAAGATACACCTTCTAATAAAATATTTTTGCGAAGTAACAGCCACACACAATGGCATCGACAACAACTCCTTCAATGCCTTCTGCATTTTTTCTATCGTACAATAGCGAATACCTCCCGTACCATTGTATGGTAAGTATTTTTGTCCAAGAGTGCGGAATGACCGCAAACAGTGAATAACACCCGCAGTCGTAGTTTTACTGTTAGATGACGGATGAATTCTCGTATTCTGATTGAGTTATGGCCATATTGTGTACATACGCGCCTGTGCTCAGACTTTTTTACGGTGTGCACGAGAATATGCTAATGCGCGCACAGGTTCAGCGCCGATTTATATGTTAACTTCGAGCCACCGCGTCTCGTTCTGACGGCTTTTTGATATGTTGGCGTTTCGGAAGACTTTGACTTCCTTGTCGCCTTATGCAAGGCGATCTGGGTGGTTCTGGGATCCGTTGAAAAAAAATGAAGGTATGTAGTTGAAGTGCAAAAGCACCGATGAATTGCGATAAGTGCGATCTTTTCTCAACGAATGTTCAGTGGAGACAATAAAGACTCTTAGTCAAGTATACATCAAGTATAGTTGAGAATCAGGCTAGTGTTGTTTTCAAAAGTGTTTCGGAAAACACAAAAAATATTGTCACATTGGAAGTTACGCTCGAGAAAGTGTTTAATTAACAAAGTCAAGTGAATAATACTCAGCCTCGAAGTTAATAGTATCCAGACGAAAGCAACGTCTAAAAAGTAGTGGAACAAACTCGACTGAAGTAAAGAACCGCAAGTCACATACAGACCGACAGACCAAACGTTTGAAAGTCAATAAAATCTCAATTTTCTATTCTTAAACTTTATATTTATTTGATTTTCCATGAAAAATAGTTTGACATGTCCCTGTCATGTTTCCTTTGTGAATTTTGATTTCTATACTTTTACAGTTTGTGCAAATGAAAAAGATTGTTGGAAACATATTGATGATAATAGAAAAGTTGCACTGCTGAACTCTTGGATCATCTGCGTTGACTATAAGATGGCCAAAGGTTTCAGAGGTTCACAGTACAGAAAAATTGTAAAAACAATCATAGCAGTTATCCATATGTGATGTATAAATATCATTATATCAAATTTCTATTATTTTTATCTTCAACCTATATTTCATATCATAACAATATATATATATATATATATATATATATATATATATATATATATATATATATATATATATATATATATATATATATATTGTTATGTTATGTTATGCCAGTTATAAGTTTTGAAAGGAAAAACCCACAAAAAGAATAATTACTTAATAGTTATTAGTTTCAAGAGATTGTTTTTACATAATTTTGGAAGTTCTATTTATTTGTGAGCCTATGTATAATATGGATAGATAAAAATGTCGAAATACTATAACACAATCAATTTCATAACTGTCATAATGATTATAACCCATAATTGGTAAAAAGACAACAAAAAGTCTAGATTTACAAAATTTTCATGAATAAAAAGTGATCAACACATTTATAAATTTGAAACATACAGTATATGAAATTGTAGCTAACTAAAAGTAGCCAATGGTAGAACAGCAAACTTTTTGATGAGAATAGCCAATCAGGGAATAGATGGTCATATGGAAAATTGGAAATTGTGAGGGAATAACAACGGGGTGATGTCATAAGCAATTATTATTGAAATTAGTACATAGTGATAAGAATGGGAAAATATTTGTATATATAAATTATATAAGATGAACCCAAACAGTGAAATGTAACAATTTGGTGCGCGAATTCAAACATTCAAATGAAAAAGAAGAGGGAAACTTCGTATCCAAGGGAGCAGAACAAACAAAGCCAAAAGGAGATCAAAAATAAATTCACAAGGGAATGCCACGCATCATTTTGGGAGAAAGAAAAATGAAATAATTCCAACATTAGAAGAAAAAAAACCAATATTACCTCAATTATACAACATATCCAAGTGTCCAAAGCTGATTTCTGCATCTGTATGGTTCCTGATTTATGGTATTGGAGTTCCTGATAGAGCTTGGAGTGAGAAAGGATCCAGTTTCAGGGCATATCTTGAACACCGACATTTCCAGCCAGGTATAAAAACTTCAATAGTGCACATCCGGTCCTGAACAATTTCACAAATAACGTATTTCACATCTGAAGAACTTTATTTCACTTTATTTTGAACTATAACAGAAAACTTCACTCTCAAGGAAAAAGTGAGGTTCTGTCTATCTATCCATGATTTGATTTCAATGATTATCCGTGAATATTTGTAGATTCACATTAGTATAAGTTATTTCTCGTAGGTCAGGTAAAATTAAGTCTTCCTGAATAAAGGAAATAATTGCTTTTTGATACTTTGTTGTTTGTTTTCTTACAATGATCAACAATCATAACAATGACCATTGAATAAACTGAAATTAGACAGCAGTGGCTAGTGGCTCTATTGCCTGAACCGGCTATCTGAGGTAAGAGGCGTACCAACTGTTGCTTAGCCGTGGTGAGAAAAGTGATAACAATTGGCAGCAGCGTGACGAGAGAACAGTGACGTTCGCTAGCAATTATTATTACAGCATACAATACATATACAGGGCGAAAATATCTACCTATATCATATCAATTTGGCTCACAAAAAATAGCAAAAACTATTAGCAATCTTCCATTATATAACAACAACTATTTGTTATTCAATTTATCAATATATAACAAAAATTGGCACCCAAAGTATATATATATATATATATATATATATATATATATATATATATATATAAATATAAATTTAGAAATAACGACTGAAAATTGGGATGAACAGTGGGGAATAACGGGGATCTTCAGTCAGCACAAGTGTTGTACTATGAAAAACTCTTTAATACGATGGACCGAGCTTTCGTTTCAATTTTGAAACTTCTTCAGGGTCCTAAAATATGTAAATGACATTATTGTGAAAAAAATACTTAAAATGAAGGAAGTACTTACAGTAATCTGAGTGGATGATAAATAAACATTAACTTTAAAGAAAAAATTTAAAATATGTAAAAATTTGTCGGAATGGTGTTATATCTCTGACGCTTCGAGTGACATTGAAGGATTTGAAATGACAACCTATGATTAATCGTCAGAAAAATAAAAAATATGTAGTGGGTGTGTTAATGTTTATATTATATTCTTTGAGAATCATCAGTTTTAATCCATTTGTAGAAGATAACTGTAGATTTTGCTAAGATTTTCGATATCTGTTTTTTTGTTCATATTTTGATTGGATTTATTAATTTCAATCATTTCAAGAAATAATCTTTTAGATAATTTTTTTTTAATGTAAAACTTGTGCTTCCTCGAATGATATTTCATGGCCTGTTTCAATAGCATGTTGAGCTAATGCACATGACTTCTTGTTGAGTCTATATCACTTCTGTGAGAATAGATTATTTAAAGTTCTTGAACTTGTACCAATATAGTCAAATCACAGTTGTTACATGGTATGCTGTAGACAACATTTGATTTCTTCAAATCTGGTGTGGGATCTTTTAACCTCGTATTTAAATTTCCAATAGTTTTGATATTTTTTTGTGAGATTTTTATGTTACTTTCATTCTTGAATAATTTAATTATATTTGATGATAGATAAACTATCATTCCTTCCACTCAAAAGAATGAAAATAAATTTGATTCTTTGCATGAAAAAAAGAATCGAGATGTTGGTTCATCCTTCATTGAAAAACAAAATTTTAAAATTCTCAGAAATATTTTACTAGATAATTCTTACCCCAAAAACTTCTTAATAGAATTATTTTCAATACCAACTCTGATAGACAAATTAATAATGATGACACAAATAATCAAAATTCAGAAAATAACAATGAAAGGATAATTTATTTTTCAATTCCTAATATAGGAATTCTATCATCAAATATAATTAAATTATTCAAGAATGAAAGTAACATAAAAATCTCACAAAAAAATATCAAGACTATTGGAAATTTAAATACGAGGTTAAAAGATCCCACACCAGATTTGAAGAAATCAAATGTTGTCTACAGCATACCATGTAACAACTGTGATTTGAACTATATTGGTACAAGTTCAAGAACTTTAAATAATCGTATTATCTCTCACAGAAGTGATATAAGACTCAACAAGAAGTCATGTGCATTAGCTCAACATGCTATTGAAACAAGCCATAAAATATCATTCGAGGAAGCACAAGTTTTACATTCAGAAAAATTTTTCTCTAAAAGATTATTTCTTGAAATGATTGAAATTAATAAATCCAATCAAAATATGAACAAAAACAATATCGAAAATCTTAGCAAAATCTACAGTTATCTTCTACAAATGGATTAAAACTGATGATTCTCAAAGAATATAATATAAAATTAACACACCCACTACATATTTTATATTTTTCTGACGATTAATCATAGGTTGTCATTTCAAATCCTTCAATGTCACTCGAACGTCAAAGATAAAACACCATTCCGACAAATTTACATATTTACATTTTTCTTTAAAGTTAATGTTCATTTATCATCCACTCAGATTACTGTAAGTACTTCCTTCATTTAAGTATTTTCTCACAATAATGTCATTTACATATTTTAGGACCCTGAAGAAGTTTCAAAATTGAAACGAAAGCTCGGTCCATCGTATTAAAGTTTTTCATAGTTCAACACTTGTGCTGACTGAAGATCCCCGTTATTCCCCACTGTTTATTATACTATATATATATATATATATTTCATTGTCAGATTTTGAAGGGAAAAAATTCCAAAGAACATGTCGAGAAAATATAAGTGGACCTTTCGCAGAAGAATGACAAAAAAGCATGGAACAAATATATTTATTCCAGAAAATTCATGTTCGGAACAAGTTCATTAATTTCTATCAGGGTTTTTCGATGTTCTCCATTGGTTCTCTAAATACAAAATGATTATTCGAACAATCTGAATTATCCATTTTGCATTTTACAGGAATATCTTCCGAATTCAATGATCACTGTTCAGAATTTTTAACCGACCGAAAAAAAAGGAGGATATTCTATAGTGGAAGCGTATTTTTTTTATGTATGACCACGCATAACTTTTGACAGAGTAGTCCGATTTTGGTGACTCTGTTTCAAATGGATAGGGTTTACCTCGAAGTTGGTTCCATTTAGATTTCAAAATAAATCCACTTATACGGGTTAGAAAATGGGGGATGATTGTTGGTTCACCCTCTGAATTTTTACTTCTCAACTGATTCTACCACGCATAACTATGTACTGGGTTATCCGATTAAGATGATGTTTTTTTAATTCTATAGGGCATGCTTCGAAGTGGGTCCCATTTGAATTTGAGAAATATTACCCCCCTAAGGGTAGAAAAATAGTAGATGATTTATTGACCTGTGAACCGATACTGTTGAAACTTGACACTCATATGTAGTTCTGATGACAACACAACAAAATGCAGGTCCGAAGTAAATCTGATGATGAAGACGGAATACAGTCGAGGGATCTCCTCAACGGTTCACAACAGCTACTTCGTGTTTGGGGTAATATGTACATAAATGATTACATGTTCTGACCAACTGACTCACTGATTGACTGATATACGATCAACGCCCAGACCCAACCAACCGCTGGACCTAAGAGCAAACATTTTGACATCATATTTTTTTGATATTCCATCCCTAAAGGATTGGAGAGGTTGGTAAGAAGGGGGGGGTGAGAGTTGAAGTACAGTTGTTTTGAAATGAGAGTCATGGAAATCAGTGTTTGGGCTCTTCATCACGAATAAAGATAAATGTGTTTCAGGGTGTTTGAGAATTCAACCCTAAAGGGGTAAAATGGGGGTTGAAAGTCTGTATGGTTAGTTTTGAAGATAGGATCATGAAAATTGGTATTTGGGGGTCTTTGTTACAAATGAAAAATATGGGTTTCGGTGTTTTTGAAAATTCAACCCCTAAAGTGCTGAAATGGGGGTAAAATTGGAATTGGAAGTTTGTAGAGGAATTTCGTAAGTTTTCAAGTTGGGGTCATAAAAATTGATATTTGAAGTATTTGTTACAAATAGAAGAAATATATATTTCAGTGTTTTTAGAAATTTAACCCCTGAAGGTGTGGAATGGAGGGTGAAAATTTGTATAGTTTTTCCGTTACTTTTCAAGTTGGGGTCATAAAAATTGGTATTTGAGGTCTTTGTAAGGGATGAAGAAATACTTGTTTCAGTGTTTTTATAACTGCAACCCCTAGGGGGGTGAAAGTTTGTGTGAGTGTTCCGTTAGTTTTGAAAAATTACTATTTCAGGTTTTGTTTCAAATAAAGAAAAATGTATTTCACTGTTTCTAGAAATTCCGTCCCTGAAGGGAAAGTGAATTTGTAATAGTAGTCATAAAAAATACAAACATCAACGCGGACGAAGACGTTGGTACCGGCTAGTTATAGTATATAACAGTTGATAGTTGAAGTAAGGTGGGTATGCATTCTGAAAGTAATCCAAATTGAGTAGGTGGTAATTGGTAGATTTCAACTACAAAAAAATTAAAAGTAAAAATTTTTAAAAGAAAAAATAACCGACGAAAAAAGAAACCGAAGAGCAAAGAATAAAACTAACCGTTTTAGCCTCACTAACTAGGCTCCTAAACTGATGTTAGTAACTAATTTTGAGTTGGCGCCAAACTAACAATCAACGAAGATCATAAAATACTTCAAAGAAATGATCATAACAAAATAACATGAAAATGCAACGTAACATTTCCAGCGGTAAACAATAACATTCCAAAAATGCGCTCTCCACACGACCACTCGCAACGACGTGTGCCCTCACGTGTATTCCCATTCGGGTAGCTGTCTCGCTGATATTGACTTCGGGAATGCTCGGCAATTTCCGGCGAAGGGAAGCGCCGCCGCGCACCCCGCTGCCATCATTTGCAACACCCCTTACTTCTGAACCCCAGATTTTAAATTATATGATTCAGATTCAAGAAGGTGAAATCACTTTGCCGATAGGCTGCTCGGATGGATACGGTTAGGCCGTGAGTAAGGTTCAATTAATGACTTTTCCTAGTTAATCAAATTTGGCCACTAAAAAAATTTTACATTAATTAACTTGACTAGTTCAAGAGTTGGGCGCCAGACTTGCTAAAGACAAAAGTCAAAATAAATAAAATTGAATAAATGTTACCTAGCTTGTATGGGAAGGCAAATAAATATGCAATAAATCAACTAAACAAATTTATTCCAGATGGAATTAAAATGATTGGACAATATATATAAACAAATGTTAACAAATACTAGAAGTACTAGAGTATTGAAACAAATATTGGAAGAGTATTGAACTTCTCTTGAAAAGAATTGAAAAATTACATAAAAAACCAGTATTTTCGACTCTGATCAAAACCCGAACATTTACAACTATGATTCCTCCAGTTGTTGGTGCCACGAATATACCTTCGGAGATCTTGAGTGAGAGAGATGAAGGCTAGCTAGTTTCTTGAAGCTGGTCTCAGCGGTTCTAGGAGGAACTTGGTTTCAGCGGTTACGATGAAGATGGTCGTGGGTGGTTCTATAGTTGGTTTTAGACCCCCTTATCGGCGTGAATTTAGTTGATCTTCACGGACCAGTGCTGATATGGATGTGCTGTAAGACCTCTCAGGCTACTAGTCCTTCCGTCTCCGTAGATGGGTTCCCTCCGTGGTATATATCATGCGAAGAAGATGATACGAATCAAAATATGTACAAAAAGGGGAGAACGAAGGATATCCGTTGAACCTCAAGTTTTATGTTTCAAATTTTAATCGAGAGCCAAAAGATAGATGCAAATGATAGCATACAATAAAAATCTCAGTCTATATAAAAGACTGGAAGGTTACAGTGAAAGAACAAAGATAATAAATAGCAATCCAATCTGCTATTCTGGAGTTAAATTTACAAGTTAATTTTAATAATTTAAAATTATATTAAAAATGAACAAAATTCAAAACCAAACAAAACAAACCTCACCCAAAACGTTATGTTCAAATTCAGTTAAGTTTTGAAACAAGTAAGTTTTGATAAGGTGATTCTATGTACCAGAAATGTGAAAAAATTTAATGAGGAAAGGTATTCCAAAAGAAAGATAAAAATTTCCTTGAAATTTGACCAAGAAAAAATATAGTATTTAAAGCAAAACACTATAAAATTGCCAGAGAAAAAAAAAACTACTATTTCAAAGCAAAATATTTAAATGTTGCCAGTGCAAAAATATACTATTTTAAAGCAAGTGCCAAAGGAAAATATAGCGTTATAACCAAAATACTCTAGTAAGCTACAAAAAATATAGGGTTTCTGAACCAAGATAATGGTCAGAGTAAAAGTATACTCTTCAGCCAAGATAAGAAGAGAGAGACACACGTCTTTCAGTGAGCACGACTCTCTTAGATAAAGATAAAGTGAAATAATTCTTTTTATTGAAGAATTTCCAAAGATAAACCGAAGAGGGAGACCACACGTCTTTCAGTGGGTACAACTCTCTTAGAGAAAGATAATGTTAAATAATTCTTTAATTGAAGAATTTTTAAAGATAACTGAAGAGGGAGACCTCACGTCTTTCAGTGGGCACAACTCTCTTAGATAAAGATAATTTTGAAATAGGGCGGCAATTCCCTTTTCAAATCGATAAACAGGTAATTCTCAAAAATTTTGTGAATCTCCCTGCTCTTGGCGACAAGGTAGTAACTGAAGTGAATTGACTCTGCAACGATCAAAAATCAAATAAGCTACACTGGGAATTGAATGGCGTAATAGATATAAGAAATTTATTAAACGGAAATCAACTTTACGCTTGAGGCATATATTGAATCGAATCGAGTGTTCTGAGACCGTTAGGCCAGAGGTACAACTCTCTCCATAAGCAATTCTTTCTCAAGAGAAAAGAAAATTACTCTCATAAACATATAGTTATGAAATAACGAAAATTGCTTACCAGAGAGCCGTCCTTATTAGTCACTCCAAACTGTCCCAGAACAGTCAAATCCGCCCTTTACTTCGATCGGAATCCTCGGAACAATCCACTGGTCGTGTGAGGTAAGTAAGCTCTAGTCCATTCGAAATTACCAATTAACTGGTACCTAAAAAATGCAAAAGCTTAGAACTGATTTCCAATGAAAAAAATCAGTTCCCAATATTCGGAACAGATGTTACGTTAGCCACAATATATAGGTACTATGAATGATTTGTCAAAATGGCCAAAATATCTATATTTAACCTTCAAAAATTACCATGCGGTATATCCAAGAATTCTAATATTACAAGCATAAGGAAAAAGAAGAAAATGCTAATCAGCTACAACAATAATTGAAAGATAAAGAGAAACTCCAGCAGTGAAACTTATTTAACTTATAGATCGTACATACCAAAATCAATTCAATCAGTCCACCTGCCTATCTCGACGTTCCAATCAAGAAAGAGAACGATTATCCTCTCGGTTCGACGAAATCACCAATTCCCTGTTTTTTAAAAAAAAAACATTCTCGGGTTTTTCTCTATCTAAAAACACTTGGAAAAACCACGCGCTCGATAAATCTGATCGACACGAAAATGAAATGTCACGGTCACACTGTCAAAAGTCGATCTGAGATCTGAGCAGTGACTACTGACCCGTACGACCGCAAGGATAACCGGAAACATTATGAGAAATTGGTTATGTATAAGGAAGTAACGAAAAATTCGTTACACATTTCCCGCTCTACATAAATAATTTGCTTGTTTGTTTGTTTGGCGCCGACTCAAAATTAGTTACTTACATTAGTTTAGGAGCTTATTTATTGAAACTAAAAAGGTTCATTTTATTTTTTGTTTTTCAGTTTGTTTTTTCGACAGCTCAATTTTTTGTTAAAAAGTTTTTATTAAACACTGTTTCCTGTGAATGACCTGAGATGTAGGAAATCCATGCAAGACAAACGGTAGGAACAGGCAGCAAGTTTCAAACTCATAATCGCTATTGATAACTCCCCATTGGAATTTCCATTTCCGTCGAATCCTTTCAGCCACAACAATGAAACTCACTATCGATCTCCGTACGGCATCCGAAGTTAATATTCAATTTACATTCAATACTCCTATCTGTAGAGGTGTTCATTATTTACAATAGGTAAATACAAACATTATTCATGTAATGGCATCGGACATATGACAACCATAATCTTGAAGTAAATTGTTAACCAGATGGAACCCCATTGTTTAACATACATTATGTCGCAACACCCCAGAAGTGTGTTCGCTGCTTGCATCCCACACACTCATTCAGGTGTTTCTAACGAATTCTAGGCAGTGTTCCCTGGAAATTGTCCGGGGTGATTGACATTTCACACTTCCTTTCGCCCAGTCATTTCTCAGATTCATTCGCAGTACATAATTTTGAGAAACATACTTGTTTCGAGCAGAATTGTAAAACAGATAAATAATTTTGTCCTAGAATATCTATTAAAATGACTTCGAGTGTTGAATTGGTGGGAGTTCGGTCAGAATGATGAAAATGAAAACACAATTTTCAATTGTCGACGTTTCGAAACTCCATTGTTTCATCTTCAGGACTCTGAAGTATAAAAATCAAGACATTTAGAATGAAGTTCTTGATAATGTAGCTATATACAGGGTGTCCGGAGATGGAACCGACAAAACTTATGGGGTTATAGAAACTTCCAAAATACTTATTTACCTAGTTACTTCAACTATTAACTGTTAAATAATATGATTACTCACTTTAACTATTTTATTGTTATATAATATAAATTATTTTTGAAAGTTATGGTTAGTTGATTTCATCACTTTGTATATAATTCCATCCTTTCATAGAATGTAATTATTGTGACGGAAGCAGGAGGATCTGTCAATGTCAACAACATATGTGTGCCAATGTTCACAAGTAAAAATCAATCATCCCCTATTTTACTACCATAGGGGTGGATAATTCCATTCCAAATTAGAATATGAGTGAAAATCGGAAAACCCACTACAAAGTTATGCCTGATAGAATCGGTTAACGGACCAAAATTCAGAGGGTGAACGATCAATATCCTCCATTTTGCTACCCTTAGGGATGGAATTTTCTGTTCAAATTCAAATGGGACCAACTTTGATGTACACCCTATGCAATTGAAAAAAAATCATCAGAATCGAACTTCTCGGTGAAAAGTTATGCGTAAACATACATAAAAAAAATACGCGTCGACTAGAAAACCTCCTCCTTTTTGGTTTCGTCGGCTAAAAAACCCCCTCCCTGTCCCACACATGAGTAAAACTGTTGATCAAAACTTGGACCCCAAAATTATTAATTCTCTTCCATTAGAAATCATAAATATACATCACGTAAAGAAATTCAAAACACTTCTAAAAAAAATCCTATCAGAAAAAAGAACACAATTCTCCAAACTTAGATTCAATATTTATGTCAATACTTTTGTATCATATTATATATTATTAATCTAAAATAGTTCGTGGCATATTAGACAATAAAATGAAAAATAGAATTGAATTAAAAAATGTGGACCAACCAGGATTCGAACCTGGGACCTCCCGATTTCTAGTCGAAATCACTACCAACTGTGCTGTTGGTCCTTATTCGGAAACCGGCTATTCAATTCTATTTTTCATTTTTTTGGCTGATGTGTCACAAACTATTTTCGATTAATATTTAATTACATACGCTATCCACCACTTCATTATTTATAGTTACTTGTCTGAGTCATGCACATTGAAATTTCGGGTGTGAAGTTTATTATTTATTTATTCATTCATTATTTATTAAAAAAGTGAGAATGGGCTGAGGTATAAACCTATAAGGCCCATTTATACAGAAATGGCATTAGTATATGTTACACATGAATTGTAAAATAAAAAGATAAAAAGAAATTGTAAAAGTACATTAGAAAGATGGAAAATAAAAGAAATTCTTTTAAAAAGAAAATATGGAATAAAAAGTGTACAATGAACAAACATAGATGAACATTTTAAAAGTCACCAAGACTGGTGTGTTAATATTACAAGAAAAGGTATATATATATATATATATATATATATATATTTACAAGGTATATTAGATTAGGTGATCAGTTTATTCCTATTCCTGAGGATTTTTCGTGCTGTCATCTCATTTTCAAATAATAATTTTAGTGCACGTGGTTTAGAACGGTCTACTTGTCTTCCTAAACATAGTGAAACGAATAACATGATCTCCATCCCAGACAATGTCCAGTATATCGTTAATTTTTTATTTGTCCATTTCTTCACATTCGAGAGGCGTTCCTGAGCTTTCAGGTATTCCCCGAATTATAATATTTTCTGCACGACTCATTCTATCCACTGCTTCAGCTGTTACCTCTTCAAGATTTTCTGGTCGAATTTGAGGAGTTGTTAAATCCTCAAGTTTTGTGTTAATAATGGCGAGCAAATCACATTCCAGGGATTTGAGCTCTTCAATTTCGTTTTCCAATGAACTCACCTTCTCATCATATTTTTTGAGGAGACTTGCATTCTCTTCTTTAATTTTTTGCATATTATTTTCCAGACTCATCCATGTAAACATTTATTTGCTGGAGGAGTTTATCATTGTTTGATTCATCAGAGCTTGATAATCTTCTGGAGAGATCAGCAGCTGGGGTAGAGGCATTTGTCTTTTTCGCTGTACAAAGCATGCACTGGTAACGTTTTCCATTTGGGTCTTCCGAAAAATGATTTACTTCTTCAATGTCAAGAGTGGCACAGTCACGATGAAACCATCCTGAGCACTTTTGGCACATAATCCTATAACATTTTTGACTGCTTTGGTGCATTTTCTGCAGTATTGAGTCATTATAAATACACCCTGAATTTAATTGAATATTTTGCCTAATTGCACAAGACTAGTAACACCTGTGTTTATATTGTAAGTTTCTAACACCACTTTTTACTTTGATCTTTTTATATCAGAATGAAACTATGCACTTGTTTATGATTTTTTATCAAAAATATTATTACCAGATAGTAGGAAGCAATTAGCCTCACAGTTTGATACTAGGTACTGAATTAGATGTACTTTTTGTCCTAGTTAATTTGACAAATTTCTGAAGAGCACATTTACACAAAGATGATATTATATCTATACAAAAAAGTTGGTCAATAATCCTATATTTGATTGACACTAGCTGGCAAAACCAATATAATTTCATTAGGTGTGCATGCGTGAATGTTTTCATAGTCACATTAACCCTCATCATCTTATACTCGCATACTAATACAGAGTTGAATTTAAAATGTGAATCGCCGGTTTCTGAATAAGGACCAACAGCACACTTGGAAGTGCGTTTGACTAGAAATCGAGAGGTCCCAGGTTCGAATCCTGGTTGGTCCACATTTTTTAATTCAATTCTATTTTTCACTTTTTTGTCGGATATGCCACAAACTATTTTCGATTAATATTCAATTACAGACACTATCCTCCACTTCATTAATTATATATTATCATTATTATTATTATTATATTGTATTTGTATATTCTAAATTGTATGTATATTGTTATGTTGGGAAATGTTTATAAAATAATGGAAACTATAATTCATTATTATTATTAGTTATTTAAGTTATCGTGGTTCATGCTATGTTTGTTTGTACCATTTTTCTATACTTTTTACTGTTCTAGAATCTTATACCATGTTCTAGTCAACGCATATGTATCGAAAAGTCAGTCCTGCAGTATCTCTATGGTCATAAGTATGTTACCAACAATACATTCAATTTGTACAAACAATAAAAATAATATGGAAATTTAAATTCATGGAAAAACTTTGGATCTCAAGTAGATGAAATGGTATACAAGTTGGAACATCCTGTATGGTAGATCATATCAGGAGGACACCCAACAGTGAGATGTCAAAAACAATGTGAGGAAAACAATGAAATATGAAAATTATGAAAACAGAAAAATGTCAAATATGAATTTTAACCAAAATTTGTACATATAATATAAGATCTAGAATTGAATATTGTTAATAAAATCATAAGAATGAGTTAGAATAACAAACAGTGATATAGAAAGTGGGAATAAACCTGAAAATTTGTGAAGATGAACAAAATGTGTGTGTTGCCAAGAGGAAATGTAACAAGCTTGGAGGAGATGAAAAATTGAAGCAAAAACGAAACCACCTACCAATTTTGGAAGAAAAACTATAATAAGATACAAGAGGAAAACAAGCAAAACTATCCGAAAACGTTATTCAACTAATTCAGATACGAAATGAAAAATGAACAAACAAGAAAAAGCAACTCACCTAATTAAGGTAACAAAAGTCCAGTCCATGCCATTGCCAGGAACAAAAAGGGGCTTTCTGCAGTGTAGCTGTACTTGTCCAGTGAACACGAACACTTCCAAGAGACAGGAGAACACCACAAAGGAAGAATAGCAGGTATTTCAAAAGCAGAACTAAATAAAGTGCAACGTATCAGGTCCAGACACTTCTATTGGTTATTTGATCACTTGTGTCCATTCATTTGAACTTTTGTTGGTCTTTTCTATGCTCACAGACCTCATAACATTCAACGTTATTTACCAAGTAATTATCACACATAAACAAGTTTTACCATTCACATCACTGTTCTGAGTAGATAAGTTAATTTCGCAGAGTAGGTCAATTTCAAGGATTTATTTCAATAAAAACAACTATTTGACGTTTTTTCTGCATTCTTTGTTTATCTATTGAACACCTAATCATAATCTTCCCACAAAATAGCACTTTTGACATCAAGCAGCGCACCAAGTTGGCACTACTGAATTCTGCCATGAGAATAGAGATGACTCATACTCCATAGGCGTACTGACTGAGCTGGGATAAGGTAAGAAGGGTAAGACAACATAGCCGGAGTTTCATTACGGTTATGATAGATATTTATTTTTCAAAATTATTGAATAAAAAGGAAATTACTGAAACAAATTTACCATAACAAACATTTTATGATGACTAGTTGTTATTGAAAAAATAAATGAAATAAGTAACAATAACAATTAATATTATAATAACGATTAGCCAATAACCATAACAAATATGAATATTATAAATAACGAATATAAATTCAATAAAGAGCCTTCAACCTTATCATAACAATATATACTTTATATTCACATTCCTACCTTTTTATCCTTTATTGTATATAGTTGTATCTTATATTTTTCATTCATTTTATAATTTTCTTGAAATGGAAAGAAAAACATATCTTTTCGCACAAAGTGTTTAGTGCTTCTCCCTTGTAAGTACTAAACACTTGCGAATACTCTCCAATGTTTATTTCAAACATAGGAAATTTTCTTGTGAACCTTGTCTAATTAAACGTTATTATCATTACTATTTCAGCAAATGGGTAGAAGCCAGTCTACTCCAGGAGCATACACAATAGCAAGGTCATTGGTGGACATGTTTTCAAGATTCGGAGTACATTACATTCCAACCAAGGAAAGAATTAGAATATCAATCAATCAATCGCCTTAATAATGTTCCTTTCAACCAATGCATCAATTCCATTTGCACTAATATGGATTGTTTTAAATTAAGTTACGTTCAGAAACGAATGGTGTTGATATAGCGATATTCATTGGAATTGTTTTCTCACGAATAATTCACGAATTTCTTGCAACTGATAAAAAAATATATAAAAAAGTTGACCTTTTCGAAATCCACTCTGGTGGAGCCGTCGGAGCAATACGAAGAAAGACATAAATACCTTTCCCTCATTTCCATGTTTTCACTTCCACTGGCGCTTATTGGTGAAATATTAATAAATAAAATATGCAAATATATTGGGAGTCTGAGCTGAAGGCCTTGAATAGTGGTTGAAAAAACTAGGAAGCAATTTTATAATGAGTACTTAAGTCACTTCTATCGTGGCATTTCAAAGAGAAATAGTCCTCAAAGATTACCAAACACTCGAACAGTAATCGAATACCTGTCAATTCGAATTTTCCTATTCGATTTAATAACACATTTCGAGAGTGAATTATATATTCATAGATCAAACCACTTGCTCCGCTATTACAATATAATTAGGCTACCACACAATTCGGCGTGGTCCCTATAATTACACGGGCTGCACCAGAAATCACTAACCCATAAACATCTAATACGTCGCTTTCTTTTCGATTCGATAGTGATTTATCAGTTTTTAATGTCACTTGGTGTTGTTGATTTCACGCTTATTGTGATTTATTTACGAGTTCTTTTGGAACGGTTTCATACACAGGATGTTGCGCAATAGAACTTTCTTGCCACTCGTACTGGCACTGTGGATAGTCGGCAATATGCGAGCAAAAGAAAAATCTGATCAAATATGTTACAGAAAACAAATTCCCATTGTTAATATTGACTACCCAATGAACAAATGTTAGGGTCAATTTTTTTTCGGGTTTTCGGGTGTAACGGCTTCAACAAGAGTGTCACGAGCGTTCGGAATCACTTTTTTCCACAGTTAATATTGCTTGACTGAATAGACGGACCAAATCTTGAAATTATAAATGCTCCCGATCACTGCAATGAAGAATACCACATGAACTCAATGGTAATTATGATCGCTGTATTGTATTGTACCAACCGGTATTAAGAAAAATATGATTTATTGAAACGCGCTCAGATTGGCTAATTGGCTAATTGTAAGTAATTTGGAATCAAACCAAGTTTTTATTCTTTAACCGACGAAATAAAAAAGTAGGAGATTTTCTAGTCGACGCGTATATTTTTTTATGTATGATCACGCATAACTTTTCAGTTCGGTTCCGCTGATTCTTTTTCCATTTTCCATACTTCGAAGTTGGTCCCATTTGAATTTCAACAAAAAAATCCATCCCTAAGGGTAGCAAAATGGAGGATAATGAACGTTTACCCTTTGAATTTTGGTCCGTTAACAGATTCTATCAGGCATAACTTTGTAGTGGGTTTTCCGATTTGGATGATTCTTTTTTTAATAGTTTTAATAGTTGATCATATTTGGAATGAGATGATCCACCCCTATGGGCAGAAAAACAGGGATGATTGATTTTTCACTTGTGAACATTGGCACACATATGTAGTTGACATTGACAGATCCTCCTACATCCGTCACAATAATTACATTCTATGAAAGGATGGAATTATATACAGAGTGATGAAATCAACTAACCAGAACTTTCAAAAATAATTTATATTATATAACGAAAAATAGTTGAAGTAGATAATCATATCATTAACAGTTGATAGTTGAAGTAAGCTAGGTAAGTAAGTTTTTTGGAGGCAATAAAAAATTAAGTAGGTAGTAATTAGTGGATAGAAATTGAAAAATAAGAACTTCTCGACAAAGAATTAAACCGACAAAAAATCAACTGAAAAGCAAATAATAAAATAAAACTTCTCAGTCTTAATGATGATTGAGCTCCTAAACTAATGTGAGTAACTAATTTTGAGTCGGCACCAAACAAACTAGCAAGTGAATTAGATAAAGCGTAAAATGATGGCAGCAAGATGCACGGCGGCATTTTGATTACTTCACCAAAGTAATATAATGATCTTCGATAATTGTTTGTTTGGCGCCGTACTCAAAATCAGTTATTCACATTAGTTTAAGAGCTCAATTATCATTAAGACTAAGGTTTATTTAATTTTTTACTTTCCAGTTGACTTTTCCGTCGGTTTAATTTTTTGTTAAAAAGTTTTTATATAAAATCAGTTTTGGCCTTTATGAGGAGATCTGTTCAATTATTTGAGTTATAAAAGACGGCCGTATCCTCGGCGAAACTCAAGATCTGGCGTTCGATATGTTGAAAGAATAAGTTGTATAAGCAAATATTGAAGAGACATTGGCCTAATACAGTGTTGTGCGGTACACCATATTTAAAAAAAAAATAATTCACTTAGATTTCCTTGCACCACACACTGGTTCCTTTCATTTAAATGAGTTTCTAATAATCGCAGGCATGGACTTCGTATTCCCAAGTCGTCTAGTGCTTTAATGCGTTTTTCATGACTCACGATATCGATAGATTTTGCCAGATCCAAGAAGATGAGAATGTTTGCACCACGTTTTTCGTTTTAAATCTCATACAACTATTTTCATACCTTTTAAAAATTCACAATTTAAAATTTTAGGACAATCTGTGAGGGGTTATGAATCTGTAAGAGAAAATCATTGAATTCATTTTGCTCCGTTTTGTAAACGTGGTAAAATGAATAAAATGAACCATTATTCAAGTTTCTTTACGCCGCTAGCGGTGGGTGTTGACTGGTAGAAAACGTAACGTAAGAAAAGAGTGTTATGCACCCTCCTTGTGACTTTATCTTCCTCTCTGTCTCTTTCTATTATAAACGAGTATGTGTGAACGCATTCAATTCCTATATAGGGAAATGCAAAATTGATGGAATAAGGGATTTTGAACTCACCACATACAATGATTTGATGATTAAAGATTGCTATTCAAATGGCGACGTCTAGTAAAACGCATGCAGACGTAGCTCCCACTAAAGTGTGTGAAAGATGCAAAACCGTAGCCCTAACTGGCAAAAAATGTGTGAACTGTGACGCGATAATACACACAGGTTGTTTGAAGTACCTGAAAAATGTTACTGATATCGACAATAATCAAATAATATGTTGTGAAACTCCGCAGAGTGATAAGTGCGCATACGAGAGTGATATTCTACATAATGCAAGTGATATTCAAGATAAAAAGGTAGATATGAAAATCTTCAATTATATATCGAATCTGAAAGACATCATAATCAACGAACTGAGAGAAAAAATCGATTTACTAAATAAGCATATCGAACTCATTACCGAAAATTATATCCTGAAACAAAACAAACCCGTCTCCTTATCTACATAAAGCCAGATATTAGTAACAATAAAAAATAAGTTGGCTGATAAAGTAGTACCTGACAAAACCAAACAAAAAAGTGTCTGGGTTCAGCCAGAGGAGACTCCGAATACGAGCAAAAAGGCGAATCCACCTGTGAATGAAAACAAAGGGAATTCCCCAATAATAAAACGAAATGATGTATCAGCTGCTCTCCTGCATGAAGAAACATCACTAAAACTTACCGAATACATTAATTTGAATAAAGAGATTCCAAGAAATACACAAACACCCGATGATCCGACATCTCCTTCAAAATTTGACTGGAACAAGATGTAGAATAGAAGGAATAGAAATAGACGACAGATGATAACTGGAAACAACAAAGAAACTGTAGCTGTCAGAGGAGTACCAAAACATGTCACTCTTCATGTTTGCAGAGTTGACAAGGAAACTACGGTTGCATCTCTCACAGCGTTACTCAATGAGAATTTTCCATGAATTCACGTTTTCCTGAGATCTACTCATCTTTCAAGGTTCGAATTCTGGAAGAAAATTTTAGGAAGGCGATGAACCCGAACGTGTGGCCCTATGGTGCTTGTATAAGCCGTTTTTTAGATCGCAGGACGACGACCAGGCGAGACGTATGACTGATTTAGTTTTCGACCCGAATCTTTTATTATTGAACATTCAGTGTTTAAATGATAAAAAATTGATGTTTTATTTGCAGACATTGATGAGTTTGATTTGAACTCTATTTGTATTACTGAAACATGGTGCAAACGAGAGTCAGTTAAGTCATTTCATTTCAATGGCTTTTCTCCAAGTAGCAGTTATTGTAGAGGTGAAATGAAGGGTGGAGGTGTTGCTATACTGACAAAAAATATAATGGGCATAAATAAACTTGATCTAGATGAATACTGTACTGATAGAGATTTCGAAGTTTGTGGTATTTCATATAAACTAGATTCAGTTAACACAATTATTATATGTTGTTATAGGCCCGGGAACATAAATATTTTTTTTGAATAGGATTTATGACCTACTTGTTGATATTTTCGAACCAAATTTCAATTTGTTGGTATGTGGGGACTTTAATTTGGATAGTTATTGTAGTCATCCTTCTAGAGATCTTATCAAATTATATAATGTATTTGAATCCTTCAATATGAATCCCATAGTTCATTGGCCAACGAGAGTAACGCAAAACACGCAGACAACTCTCGATCAAATATTTAGTAATTTCATAAACCACGGAACATGTTGTGTTGTGGATAATAAGATTTCTGATCACAAATCAGTTTTGTTCGATTTCGGAGCGATAAAAAATTCCAACCGGATAACTGTACAAGCTAAACGTATATATAGTAATGACGCGATTCAAAAATTTGTCACTGATATCGAAAGTGAGAAATGTACAGGACTTTCTGACATAAATGAACTAGATCAAGCTTTTGAGTTCTTTTTTGGAATATTTTTATTTTATTTCGACATCCATTTTCCTAAAAAGTGTCATAAAATCGATTCTCTGAAAAACAAATGGATAAATGATGAAGTTAAATTGTCCAGCCATAATCTAAAAGACCTACATATGTTGAAAATGAAGTTTCTGGAGTTAACAGATATGTATAGAACAGAAAAACAAAAACATGATCATTTGATTACAAAAACAAAAAAAGAGTATTTTCAAAATAAAATCAATAAATCTGACAACCCAACAAAATCGGCATGGCAAATAGTTGCTGAACTATCAAATAAAACAAAAACTGTTCGGGATGAAATTGAAATAAAAGTGGGGGATTATTTTGTGAAGGAACCAGCGACTTATTTAACAATTATTTTATAGAAGAACCCCGAAACATCGTCAACCAAATCGACTGTGAAGGTCCTGATTCAGATTCCTTTATTCAAAAGATCGCAACATCATGTGGCTCCTTTTTCTTTACTCCGTATGATCAGACTGAACTATATGACCTACTACGAATAATATTGAAAAATAAGTTTTCTTTAGGTCACGATGAAGTACCCATGTTTCTCTTGAGAAAAACACTCCATATCCTATCCACTCCACTTTTACATTTGGTGAATCTATCATTTTCCACTGGCAATTTTCCAAATATGTTGAAAATTGGAAGAATTTCACCAGTATTCAAAAAGAAGGACAAACATTCAGTAGAAAACTATAGACCAATAACAGTTCCATCAAGTTTCTCAAAGGTTTTCGAATACGCGTTCTTGAACGGGCTTCTTTCTTTCTGTCATAAATTCAATATTTTCTCTAGAAGCCAACATGGATTTCTTAGTAAGAGATCAACCACAACAGCAGTTCATTCATAATATGATAGAATAATCGAATTCATTGAGGCAGGCGAGTGCCCTGTGGGAATCTTTTGTGATCTTAGCAGGGCATTCGACTGCGTCAATCATTCTATATTACTAGAAAAATTGGATAAATATGGTATCAGAGGGCTACCTCTGCAATGGATATCAGATTATTTGAGGTATAGAAAACAGTATGTCACTGTGAGCAACAAAAATTCTGAAATGAAGGACATTGATCTTGGTGTGCCTCAGGGCTCAGTTTTGGGCCCAGTATTGTTCATTATTTTTATTAATGATTTGAGTATTTTATCAGTACCGGCATTATTAACTTTATATGCAGATGATACATCTGTGATCATATCAGATAAAACCGATCTAGCCTTGACATATAAATGCAAAACAGTTTTCTCCAGATTGCACGAATGGTATTCTGCAAATCAGCTGTTTCTAAATGTTGGAAAAACATAATCCATAAGGTTTCATAATCGTCAAAAATTGTGTCAAGATATCACATTCGGCTCAGATGATGCCTCAGCGCAATATGTCTCTAGTAATAGTAACGTTATAACGTATTTAGGTTTTCAAATTGATTCATGTATAAACTGGAAAAGTCACTGTCAATCACTGATATCAAAAATGAATTCACTATCATATCAATTCAGAACCACTAGGAAAGTGTTGGAAATAAATCAGCTGCTTTCACTCTACTATGCACAAGCTGAAAGTAGATTGCGATATGGTATATGCCTATGGGGTTTTTCTGTATCCTCGCACGATGTTTTTATTGCCCAAAAGCGAGTTTTGCGTTCTCTCGTTGGTATATCGGGCCGTACAAGTTGCAGGGATGTCTTCAAGTACCATAAAATTTTAACACTTCCTTCATTATTCATTTTTGAACTCTCTGTTTACTCATTCGAGAATAGAGGTACTTTATTCAGTACCAATAAAGTCAGACATCAATTTGATACCCGAACAAAAATGACCTTCAGGTACCTTTTAATTAATTTAGCTTTTCATTCAACTCTCTTCCCTCTATGGCGCCCAGGGAATTTAATAAACTGCCAAAATATATAAAAGAAAGTAAATGTATTAAAATATTCAGAATACAATTGCGAGAATTTCTACTTGAAAAGTGTTGAAGAGTTTATGTCGTAGAACCGTAATATTTTGTGTATATGCTTTTATTCTGATATGTCGTCATGTTTCTTTTAGAATGTTCTTAGGACAATTTTAATTGAGGTTGATAATTTTTACTTCAAACCTGTGGTTTCAGCTTTTTGGTTTTATCTGAAAATTGAAATTCTGAATTTTGGAATTGTGTGTGTGTGTTTCTATGTTTTTATATTTACTTAGATTTAAGTGTATGACTCTTCCTATGCGATTTTATGTTGTCTACTGGAAAATAAAGATCTTATCTTTATCTTTGATATTTGCTTTCGAATATACCTTGTTCGGCATCTTAGAAAGCGATTAATAATTCAATTGTGTTATTTTGTAGCTGGTAGAGCTTCAATATGCTCCGCGAATTTCGTTAAATTCAGTAATTTAGAGTACCGTATAAATCCCAAAGTATTGAGAAAGTGAATTATTAACTCCTTCGTTTACTTAAAAACAATAAAATAGTGTGCTGACAGTAATCTAGTTACCTAGAAAAAGTGAAAATAGTGTTTCTAACACGATATCGTGCCATTGGAAAACTACAGGCCATTAGGACCCTTAATAATCGCTGAGTACCGGAATTTCGACCGTGTTATATAATAATAATTTTTAATTACACAATTAAAAGTAATTTTGGTTTATAAAACAGATAGGGAAAATGAAACACGTATGTAATCGTAAAAGTAAAACACTTAACATTTCCAATGAATATCAAATATATCAATATATCAATTAAAATAAGTCAAGTATACGATGTATTCATAGAAATGAAAGCATAAAAGAAATCGTAAATTTGAACATAATTTATTTCTGTTCTATTATATACTCATCTCCTTGGTTTCATTTTCCCAAATTGGTTCGCCAGAGTGAAAAAGTGAGGTTAGGATTTCAAAACCCACGAAAGTGAAAACAATTTCGCTTATAAAAAGGGAAAGGACACAAACAACCACAGCTGAATTGCTGGAAAAGTTCAATAAATGCCCCCCAATGGAAGAATCCAGCGATGGAGGTGCAGATCGCAACAAAAGCGTGAATAAATTGAAAACGGAAAGCCACAATGGATCACCCAGTGACAAACACCGTGAAAAAAACATTATTTTACCAACAAACTGATAACTGTGTTGGCAAAACTCACATCGGAAAAACTGCGAAATCGCCAACTGTTCGGTACTAGAAGGAACTCCAAAAAAGATGCGATATAGTGTATCATTTTTCCCCAAGTGAAGCCGAAACACTCAAGAAACTCAATGAATACATTTCTAAACATAGTTAAAGTGAAAAGAAGAGTAATATTAAACCTAATAAAGTCACTGGAGAGCCAGGCATCGGGTCCGAGGCCGAAAAGACCGCCCGAGCCGCCCGAGCGCCCGAGCCGCCCGAACCGCCCGAGCCGAGGTTACATTAGAGTATGAAAATACTGAAAAAAGTTCAAAAACACTAAGTGCTGAGTGGGAAATGGAAAGGGGGTGAGGAAAAGACGCTAAAAAACCTCTGTACAGAAGAAAAAATTTGTTCACTACACTTTCCGAACAACTTGCTTGGTATTACGTGACGATTTCTACCAGTCAACACCTACTGCAAGCTGCGTGAAGGAACCTCATTCCTGACGATATCCCCCGACCGCACACATTTTTTACACGCTTTATATTAGCTTCACTTGTATGTTTGTTTGTTTGTTTGTTTGTTTGTAACCGACTCCTTTGGGCACGATTTTCACCCACTTCCAGAAGTCCGAATGATTTGAAATTTGGCAGGTGTACATAATTCCGGTGACAATGCATTAAGAAATTTTTGTGTGAAGGAAAAACAAAATGGCGGCTCCAATATGGCGTACGAGTTTTGTGATTATGGTCTGATCCGCTTCAAAATTGGTATGTGGGAGTTTTTGGGGTCGGAGATTATGATTACCCACTTAAAATTTGATGAGATTATTCCATTTTTTAGTTTGCAGGTGGACGAGTCTTGTGATTATGGTCTGATTCTATTCAAAATTGGTATGTGGGGGTTTTTGGGGTCGAATATTATGGTTTTTTTGTGAAAATTGGAAAATTCAAGATGGCGGCTTTAAAATGACGGCCGAGTTCTGTGATTATGGTCTGATTCTATTCAAAATTGGTATGTGGGAGTTTTTGGGGTCGGAGATTATGATTACCCACTTAATTTGATGAGATTATTCCATTTTTTAGTTTGCAAAAAAATAATAAAAATAATAGTTTAAAAAAAACTAAAAAAACACGCTTTTATAAACACATTTTTTTTTCTATTTTTTCAGTCTGGTTTTCTATAAAAGCGCGTTTTTTAGTTTTTTCAAACTATTATATATTTCCATTTGACGCGAATGTATGTGACATACTATTTTATATATTCAGGGCTGAATTAAAATGTGTGGAAGCCCTTGGGCAGCAAAGGACGAGAGGCCCCTAATTACTTTTCAAACAAGTTAAACAGTTATTGTTCTATTATGGAATGCGCACAGGGCTCCTATAAATAATTTGTTGCAATCGTGTTCATAAATTAAAATATTATTTTGTTTTGCTTATGAAATTCAATTCATTGTGTACCTTGTGTCGTTCGAAGAATACATCGACAGAAAATCATTCATTAAATTAAAAAATATATAAAAAGATGTTGAAATTCAATTGTTCTTGTTTTTATTCAGCTAATTTCGATACGATATACTATATTTTTCGTTGTGGATGGATTCATTTCCTTAGTGTATAATGGTGGGAGGCTTTACTTTCCCGCATATACACATGATTTATCGGATCGAAGATTAATATTAACCATGAATTTGGGCAACAATACGAAACGCGCTATGGAATGTTGAAACAAAAAATGAGTGGAAAAAATGGGAGAACTGCTCTTTCGTTGTCAGATTTTTTTTTATATATAATTTTGCATATCATACGGTAATTGTTAGGAAATTTTACCTTGAATTTTCTATTATGTGTGCCCCAGGGTTGCAGTTCCGATTGCACCCCTCTTAATCCGGCCCTGTATGTATTCCAACGATTACTTGATTATGATTAATAGGTTATTGATTAATTTATTTGCAACTAATTTCGTTGTTATATTGAGTGACTATTTGGAGAGCATTTAAATTTAGAGCATATTGACTCATCATTCTGTTGGTGCCATGGAGAGTTTGTGTCATCCTAACCTCACTTTTCGCTTCGTAAAAGTTCTACAGACAGACGAACAGACAGACTAAAAAGTGAGTTGATATTGCATTGTCATCCAGTTTAGAGCGATGTCTGAAGTTTCTACCTAATCGGAAAGTTAGTTTAAAATCAATTGCAAGATTTGTACCGAACAGACACGAAAGCGAGCTAATATAAAGTTGGTAATGACTATTTCATTTATTCATCAGTATTCTGAGGAGGATCAGAGTTGCGGTGGGATCTTTATGGGTTTCCATACAGGAGAAAGATGAAATAGATTCATCCATTATCATTAATTTTCTGTTGCCATAACATCAATAAAAAAGCCTTTGAATCACATTTTCGAGAGTTATTCCATTCCAATTTTATAGACCATTAAAAGCCGACGATTCCTGAGAAAATTTCTGTTACATGATCAGAAATCCAATAGCAATTATTTACTAACACACTTCTCATACCACCAGTTCCAAAAAATATATAAAAATTTCGATTACTATATAAATCATTCTATTTAATTACCCAATCTTAATGAGATACCTTCATTTCGGATGATTTTTTATGGGGAAGGCTTGTTTATGGTCCGATGACAAAACAATAAATTGAAATCGTAATGCGTATTATTCGAGGGCGCGACGTCAAAGAACTAATTAAAATAGGTCATTAAAATATTCTTGGATGGTCATCCTGATAACGCGTGGGAGGAACTGATATTCTGGAGATGGGCAGTGATACAGCTGAAATACAGGAATTCTTTTGAGGATTCACGCCCCTAAAATAGAAATTTTCACATGACTTTTCCTCTCATCATCTTCAAACAAATCTAATTGTGATATATTTATTAATAGTAGTTATAAGGCCAAAATGTCCGTCAGTAATGTCTGAATTTACTCCTTTGTCCCAATAAAATCACAAAGACAAAAATATAGTATTTTTTTTATTGAGCAAATCCGCAACAGCCAATCGGCTATTAGCGGCAAAATAGTTACAATGATTACAATTTGTTATATTTTGAACAGAATGTTTGATTTTCGGAGGAATGTAATTATATTGTCTGTTGTGCAATTGTTGGAGATTTTGCTGAAATCCCTGGGAAATCTGTTATTCAGTCTTCGAATTGCAAAACGAGGACACTCCACTAAGATGTGCTTTATTGTTAATGGCACTTCATATAGATAGATAGATAGATAGATAGATCTTTTATTTGCTATAAATAACATTTAGATAGTTAGCATACTATCATTTAAGAATTCCTGCAAGCTATAATGAGGTTTTTCTACGAGGTAGTTCTTCAAACGACATTTCATTGTTGAAACTGGAAGATTTCTTAGAGTGAGTGGAAATTTATTGTAAATGTTTATAACGCTATATTTGACATTTCTCTGTATGTATGTATAGTTGCATTTCTCGTTCCTAAGATCATTCTTTGTGTCTTGTGTTGTATACGTGATCCTTTTCACAGTTACTGAAAACTTCTGATTCATTTTCTGTTACAAATACTACTGCTTCATATATATATATATAGAGAGATTTATCAAAGTTAAAATTTTGCTCCTAATAAAAGCTTCTCTACAGCTATCGTTTTTTTTCATCTTATAGATATACCTGATACATTTTTTTTGTAGTATAAGTATCCTAGAGATATCAACAGAGTTGCCCCAGAATATAATCCCATATTTTATCCTATATTGAACATAAGCGGCTTCGGTCGAGACATGTTCCGACAGTATTCTCAATGCATAGCAATATTTTGCAATATTTTTTGATAAATAATCTATGTGATTTTTCCAGTCCAGTCTCCTATCTATCAACAGTCCCAAAAATTTTACCTGATTGCATATGTTTAAATTTTGATTTTTATATTCGAAGGTATTATACTCTGGCAAGGATCTATTTGCGAAATGAATTATTTGAGTTTTGTCAATATTAAGTAGTAGGTCATTTGCTGTGAGGAAATTGTTCAATACATCTAGCACATTGGTTGTCTTTGTCATGACTAACTGAGAATTTATTTCTTTTACAATGATTGATATATCATCAGCATACTTTTTACAATAGGAAACGAAAACATAGTTGGTTTCGCAGATGACACCGCAATCTTTTATAAAGCGGACAACTGGAAATCCTTAAAAATTAAAGTAGAAACAGAGTTCTCCCCTATTAAATGTTGGCTGGATAAAAAGTCACCAACGGTAAATATTGAAAAAACACACTACCTACCATTCTGTTGTAATACAGCTGGAGCACCCCCATTCGATCAACTAACGATAAAAACTGATACACTCCTCCACATTTTTCCTGAAAAGAAAATTAAATTCTTGGGAATAATTCTAGACACACATTTGAAATGGGACCTTCATATCAAACACACCGTCAATAAATTGAGGACCATCCTATTCAAATTCAGGAAACTCAAAGAACTCCTACCGCTGACGAGTCTCAAAACATTATACTACTCGCTAGTTGAAAGTCATATCCGCTCTGGAATAGCAGTCTGGGGAGGAGCGTTAAATACTCATATTCATCAGATTGAAATTATCCCAAGGCGTTTCCTCAAGGTAAAAATCTCAAAAAATAGCAGGTATCCTTCCGACAGTTTATACATCAAAACTCGTACGATGGATATAAGACAGCTGTACTTCTTATGCTCTAGCACTAAATATCATACAAGTAAACATACAGCGTTGCTCTCTTCACACCAGTACCTAACACGTCAGAGAGATCAGTACATTACACCTCTAATGGTCAAGGTCACTGCACAAAGATCATATAATTATTTTGCGCCTAAACTCTACAAAAACATTCCCGAAAATATAAAATCCATTACAAACATCAATCGCTTCAAAAAAGATTTGAAAAGACATATTCTTCTCAGTCAAAGGCATGAACTTCTACATTGTGTAGATGAGAAAAACCATACGTACCTTTGCTATATGGTTCGACTCTGAAATGTATTTGTATTTATATACTAATTTGTCTACTTGTATTTATGTATTTATCAAACTCAAATTCACTTCGTTAGATTTTAAATTGTGATTTTATATGCTGGAACTTTTAATCTATAATTACCTTCTCTTAAATGTATATGTATATAATTGTATTTGGACTGAATGTTGTCTATATGCTTAACCATTACCACCTTCACTTAGATTTTGTGTTTGATTTTTATATTATCTGTCTGCTATCTTAAATCTTGAATTTATATATTAAACAAATTAAAATGGATATTCAGGCTATTATATTAACTTATATATGCGAATTCATCTTCACCATTCTTTATTTTTATTTTTTATCTATAATTAAATTCAATATTTATGTCAACTTTATACAATATTTTAATTTTGCTTTGAATATATTTTCTCCACATACAAGCAACATGTGATGCTTCTGTGGTTTCTACCATGTTTATTCAGCTTATGTATTAACTTCTTGTTACCTTTTGTGATCTGAACCTGAATAAACATTATTTATTATTATTTATTATTATATAAAACAATATCTTCATTAACTACACTTGGTATTTCATTTGTGTACAGTATATATTTCATTTGTGTACAGTATATATTGGGCCTAGGATGGATCCCTGCGGCACACCTTTTCTTATCACAATTGGTTCTGATTTAATTATCCCCGAGGTGTTATTTCCAATCAAATATTGGATTCTGTTTGTCAAATAAGATTTGATTAATTCCAAAGATGGGATATTTGTCAAGTTTGTTGCATAAAATTCCATGGCTGACACTGCTTCTGACAGGTCAATACACAAAGTTACAGTACATTCATCTTCGTTTAATTGATGTAAAAATTTTTCAATGGCTTGATATATTGCTTGTACGGTTGATTTACCTTTACGAAATCCATTTTGTTCTTTTGCTAACAACACATTATCCTCTAAAAACTGAAGTAAACGTTTGTTCATGAGCTTTTCAAAAATTTTACTGGGATTTGGCAATAATGATATGGGTCTGTAGTTACTTTCTTCATCTCTGTTTCCTTCTTCAAATATAGCTTTAATAAATGCCACTTTCAATACTTCTGGGAATACTGCTTGTGAAAAATATAGATTTATAATATATGTCAAAGGATAGGCTATGATCTCTGCTGTTTCTTTCAATAGGCACATATAATTTTTATTTTTTTTCAGTTGTTTAATACATTCTATTATTTTGAGCGGAGTGGTAGGTTCAAAGAAAAAAGCATCATCACATCCTTTCATTTTTGTGTGATCTGGGCTATCTGTTTTATTTATTAGAAAACATTCTGGTTGAGGTTCCTTTGTAAGTAGGTGTTTGTGTGTAAGGCGTGTGTGACCTAGACGAAGTCGAGTGATGAGTACTTGATGGAAGCGGTTGCTTGACGTGTCGGTCCATGGTTGAAAAGCTGGTTTGATGAACTTTAGTTTTGAGACTTTCGTTTGCCAATAATGGTTCTATGTGTCAGCTACAATCATTGTTGAACACAATAAACAATTCGATGCGCGTGGTGGTGATTCCGACCTTCCGACGAAATTATCGTCCAATCAGTCTGCTTTGCAGTTCAGCTAAGTTGGCTGAGAAAATCGTCCTGGAAAGGCTCGACAATGAAGTGGAGGACAGAAATGTCCTACCGAATGAGCAGTACGGCTTCCGCCGAGCTCACTCCACCGAGCTTCAGGTTCTGAGGCTGGTGAAAGATATGATGAATTCATTAAATACCAACAACAGCGCCCATGTCATACTTCTTGACATCAGAAAGGCGTTCGATAGAGTATGGCATGAGGGCTTGCTTTCAAAATTGATAGACTTTCACTTGCCTCTGGGTCTGGTGAAGTGGCTGAAATCGTTTCTGATGGGTAGGACATTCCAAGTTAAGGTCGACAATTGTCTCTCGGATTCAAGAGCAATTTAGGCAGGCGTTCCTCAGGGGGCAATATTGTCTCCTATGCTCTACGCTCTTTAAACGTCAGACATACCCAGGAGTGAACACGTGAAGATTGCCCTTTACGCTGATGATACGGCCTTACTTTCTTCTTCAGCTGATGGGTGCCGTTCATTTGCAGAATGCATTAGACGACTTCCAGCAGTGGTATCTGGAGTGAAAAATGAGGGCGAATCCTGACAAAACGCAAGCTATTTCGATGGGTTGCAAGAGAAATAACCCGGAGAGAGGAGTGACTGTCTCTGGAAATGAGATAGATTGGTTGGAGCAGGTCAAGTACCTCGGAGTTACAGTCGATCGCCGACTCACCTGGAGACCACACGTTAAATTGATAAAAAATGAAATCCATGAGAAAATCTCATCGCTCTATCCGTTAGTAAACAGAAAAAGTAAACTTTCCCTGAAAAATAAAGTTATGATCTACAAAATGGTTTTCAGATCTGTCATTTTGTATGCTTCAGCCGCCTAGGGCCAGACATGCAGAACGAGCATTCGCGTCCTGGAACGGGCGCAAATGAAAGCTCTGCGTATGATAACGAACGCTCCGTGGTACGTGCGGAATGAACGAATACTTGAGGACTTAAATCTGCCTTCCATCAGAAGTATCATCAGAGAATGCAATCAGAGGGTATTTGATTGTGCAATAGCCCACGAGAATCCTCTTGTTAAAGGAAGCCACTGATTACAATATAGACGTCCCCTCGCTTCAAACCGTCTCAGGAGTTCTCTGGATTGATGCGCTATCAATTAATCCATACAGGCTAGTGAAAGCTGCATCCTCTATAGAAGTTAATATTTTTCAAAACTTCTAGATCAAAAACTATTTCTCGGCTATTTTTGGAAATCACCACCATGGCAAGGACCAAAGATTCTTCTCTAGTCCTTGTCCAATCAAAATTCAAATTTTGTGAATGGCTGTGACCCACTTTTTTTCATGTCAAAAGAGTGAAAGCCTTCGGGTTACACTCGAATGTAATAGTGATAGTAGACCCTGAGAAATGTGTCAGCTATTTTAGAGTGAAAGTAGGGTTTCAAGTCTGCTGCTAGTGTTCTCGTTTGGGGGATTAGTGCTGGATTCTCTAAGGCTTCGCTCGCGTGTTTGTCAGCTAGGTAATTATCTCTTATGCCAGTATGAGAGGGAACACATAGAAAAGTTACGGGTTGATTGGTGCTGAGTAGTTTCAACTCTTCTTCAATCAGTTTTCCTAGGGGATGATGGGTATATGTTTTTTATATTAAGTGAAGAGAGTTGAGAGAGTCAGTTATGATCAGAAAGTCACTTTCAGATGCTGTTTTTCATGAAACGGAGAGCATTGTAGATTGCATGAAGTTCTCCAGTGAGAATGGTAGCGGTTTTGGGTGGTCTGTATTCTTTAATGACTTCATCTGTCACGAATGCGCAGGCCACACCACTGTTTGTCTTGGATGCGTCGGTGAAGATTTGTATATATGAAGGATATTGGGATATTATGGTTTGATATGTTATACATGGATCAATTGCGTATTTGTTTCTTTTTTGTTCAGAGGGAGTAATTGGGTATTTAAGGATGGCGGGGTAATGAGCCTTGGTGGAGTTGTTTGAGTACTAGAAGCTTGTATTGGAGGACATTCCTGAAGTTGGATGAAAGCGAGAGAACGTTTGATCCTTTCGAAGAAAGTGAGATGTGTTTTTGCGTGTTGACTGATTGGAAAATATCTGATTTGGTGAATGTCCTGGTCTTGATGTTTTGCTGCTCAGGATAGACTCAGCTCTTGCCTTCTCAGGTGCAAAGGTAGCACACCTAGTTCGCAGAGTAGACTATCGATGGGAGTGGTTTTGTGAGCACCGAAGAAAGTGCGGAGTGCATTGTTATGAATTGTTACTAAGACTTTGAGAGTAGTAGTGGAAGCTGATGAACAGGATATGCAGCCGTAATCTAACTTCGAGCGGATCAATATTTTGTATTATGTAAGTAACGTTTTTCCATTTGTGCCCCATTGTTTGTTCGCAAGACATCTAAGGAGGTTCAGTCTCTTTTGGCATGTTACAGATAAGTATCGAATATGGAGTTTCCAGGTGAGGGATTGGTCGAATATTAGACCTTAGCATTTTATTTCAGTAGTATAGGACAATATTTTTTCGTTGAGTTTCAAAATTGGTGAGTCCTGGAGTTGGTTTAGTGGAAACAATACATATGATTTTTTTCTGGGGAGAATCTGAGTCCGCTTTTCGAGGACCAGGAATCCAGATTAGTTGTTCATGTTGTAGCAGACAGGCCATGCTTTGGATAATTTTGCAGCAATCAGTCTGACTTGAGCTGGTTTTTGAAGAGTTTTGAGTTTGTCATTGATTCCTATGAGGAATAAAGTGGGACTTATCAGAGAACCTTGTGGAGTGCCGTTTTGTAGATGTTGAACGGTTGATAAAGTGCCATTTGTTTTTACTTGATAGTTTCTATTTGAAAGGAAATTTTGGATGAAGGCTAAGATGTCGCCTTGATATCCCCAGGATTCCTGGGTTTTGAGTATTTTGTGGTGCCTCGCCATGTCGAATGCCTTATATATGTCGAAGTAGCTTGCCATACATTTCTGGTTGTTTGGAAAGGCTTCATTGATGTTCTCAAAATCTTCTGAATCTCCTTCAATTGTTTGAATAATTTGGATTTTTCTTGCAGAGTCTTTTTCGCTTTTTCAAATGACGAATGTCAATTGAGATCTGCCAAAAATTTGAGAGTGACTTATTGCTCATTTGATATATGGATCAGTTTATTAGCATTCTACCATATCTCACTTCCTCTCTGAGTAGAGGTAACCATGTATGGTCCATTTCAGTTGAAAAAGCGGAAGAGACTCTGCAAGAAAAATCCAAATCATTGAAACAATTAAAGGAGATTCAGAATATTTTGAGAACGGGGGCAGATATAGTCCCCGAAACGTCAATCGAAAACTATATGGAGAAGTATCTTTTGAATGTTTACTGCTTTTCAATGGGCAAATTCAGGAAACGACAAGGTACTGACAAATTGAATCATTTTTCTATAGGAACTATAATTTGGTGAACGCAGTAACTTATCGGGGTGAACTAATTGTTGGCCCTTCCTATAATTGTATAGATATACCTGATTATATTTTCATTTTCAGACTGTGGAAGGTTACCCAAAAAAACATATCAAGAAACGTTGTTTCTCCACAAAAAATCACAATCATTCAATATATCTCGTACATTTTCAAAGATGGAACAAAAGTTCGGAAAACACTTTTTTACGCGAAAAAGTGACTGCGGAGTGTTTATCAAAGCCAGTTTTTGATAAATCCGAACTTCAGTGATTCACATGAACGTTGGAATTGTGGAAAATCAACAATGTAAGATATTTGCTTCGGTAGAAAATTTCAATAAGAAACAAAATAAATTAATTCCATATCTGCCAGAGTTTCCTTGAATTACAAATTCAATTTATTATACAGAATGAAGAAGCGGAAATCCTAAATTCTCCTTCAAATCGAACAGTCTCCATAAAAAACAATTATAAAAATGTTCGAACGGATTTAGACAGACGAAATCTAATTGTTCATCAACACAAAAGGAATCTTGAGAAAACAAGGATATGTCTTAGATCATTATCTGGAAAGAAAACGAAAAGATTGAAGATTTGAAAAAGTTGATGAGGCCAGTGGACCAAACAATTGCTACACGATGCAGTATGTAGCAAAGCATATACATATAATCTGAGGTATCGACTTTCGTAACGGTATGCGCGCGCAGCTCCCAATTTTGCCCTCAACTAAACGTACCAAAACAAGTATAACTTCAAAAACATCTGCAAAAAAGTTTCAGAAATACATCGACATGTTTTATTTGCAAACTACAACAGATCTGGACACATTCTGTTAGATACATTTTCCATTTGTTATATCTTTTTCATGCAAATCCAAATGAATAGATCTGGGTCGACCACCCACCCACGTCAATATACCATTCAATGACTTGGGAATAACATACTATTTGAAATAATTATTATGTTTCTCCAAACAAACAGCGTGGGCTGCGGTTTTTTTCAAATTAATCTCCATCATTAGCATACACATAATGAGTTGCATATTTTTGCAACACTCTATTGAATTCGTTTTTTAGTGTTTTGATTATAATGATTTATCACGATTGAATGGGTTGTTATGTAAAACGTATAAGAAAGTTCGCATTGTACCAAATCAAAGGACATTGTATTCATATGATGAAGGTCGTTTTTCCCAATGGTCTATAGCAAAATGACTACGAGGTATACCTAATAAATCTACATGGAATGGAATTCTCATGACAATTGTTGCCTAAAAGGTGCAGAAACTCGTTGTGTTCTGTTTTTTGGTTGATTTCCACAACATAAAATATATCTGAAATCAGATATATACTATTCTTATTATGTTCTTCAATTCCCAGAGCGTCTTCCTTGTCCTGACTTTTGAACGAACAACACAATCGCCAGTGACACACACTGCGAATTTTTCGAATCGGATAATTTATCGTCTACGCTCAAAGAAATCTAAACGTCTACACACATGACGAAAAATTGTCCAAGGCCGTCGCACGAGTAGGCTGGTATATGCAGTATATTTTCATCTTCAAATCAAATCATCAGTTTAACTGTGTTATGAACAGACAGCAATGCAATGCTAATAAAAAAATTGTGCCACTAGAAAGTATGGTCACTGCCAATTCTAGAATCTCAAAAACGAATATTTTACGATCCCTAGTACGTATAGATATGTGAAAAAATATGTATTCACCAAAATAATTCATATTTGTTTACACACGTTTTATTAGTTTTACATGTGCGTATGTATCTTTGAAATTAATTTTCACCCACTTCCAGACCTGATCATTTGAAATTTTGCACACGTATTAAAAACTGACAATACAATAATTTGATAGCCATGACCTCTCTCACCAAGATCGTCAAAAAAGGTTAATTCAGAAGATTTGGTGAATTCACTGGTAAAAATTCCTGCTTTACATTTCGAAGATTTGATATTATTTTTCGCAAAAATCAATATATCCATCGCCCCTGGCGCGCAGTGTATGTCAATCAGATTGACTCCAGAAGAGATTAAGACTTATCCTCGGTATATCTAACGATCGTGCAAATTACAGAATTCTACTACAATAATATATATATATATATATATATATATATATATATATATATATATATATATACCCTGATTTTTACACCATTTTCTTGTGATTTGTATTATTGTATTACCAATCTTTCAATATTGTATACCTTCCATATTAATTATTTATATCTCTAATGAATTATTTACATCTATATTCTTACACACAAGCAGGCATACCCTGCTTCGTAAGTATTTTCTTCAATTTATTCACCATTCGCCATTCCAAGAATGCAATTACACTGTAAAATTATAAACTTGAGTGAATAAATTATTATTATTATTATTATAATAACGGAAGATACGGGGGTGTTTCCATGGAAAATGAGACAAATTCAAATTTTTCAGAATTGAAAATTTTTCAACGAAAACATGGAATGGTACTGAAATTGATGTCCTGATCATGAATCCATAAGAATTTTGAGCATATATCTTGCCCCCTACTATTATTTTTCGCAAAAATCGGTATATCCATCGCTCCTGGCGCGCAGTGTATGTCACTCAGGTCAATCTTATTAGAAAATTCAGACTTGCCCTCCCCATGTGCTTTGTCCACAAAACAGAAGGACAAAGCACATGGTTCTCCCTTGACTGTTTCATGTTTGGACAGATGACATTTGACACTTGACACTTCATGTCATGTATTACTTGTCAGCCACCATTTTCCTTTTTCAGTCACGCTTCAACCATGTGGTAATTATTGTGCCGTTTCAAATTTTAAAGTGTTTAAATTAAGTATCTAAAACAATATGTGCGAGTGCTATTGTTTAATTTTTATATATATTACTAGTAGTGGGTCATAGTGATATGATTTTGAAAAGTCCTCAATCACGAAATGGTGATTAGTTCGCTGTCTTCACTTAACCTCACCTTAGTAAGTTCTATAGATTTGTTTAAATCGTATTTCACAATTGTGTTTTCTTTTTTCTCCACAGCTTGTCTTGATAATGAAAATAAACATTTTCGAAAGCTTGACTAAATAAGAAAGAGTTTTACTTTTTCTCATAGGCCATTATTTTGACTGCAACCTCAAGGAATATCCTTTCTACAAAGTTTATTTCAAATTCATAGTTATTTTATATATATATATTATATATATATATATATATTATATATATATATATATATATATATATATATATATATGTGTTAGTGAATAAGTGCGACAAACTTCAGGGGGTGATTCTGCATGAAAAAATAATGACAGTTTGCTATATAATTTTTGTCCGCAAATGATTCGTTTTCTGAGATACGGGGTGTTAAAGTTTTTCTTAAAAACTGATTATTCATTTATTGCTCTGAAACCGGTCGAGATATGCAGATTAAATTTGGTGAGTTTTAAAAGGTAGGTATTGCGCATTTTTTGACATGCAATCAAGAATTTTATGTTCATCATTGGCGCGCATACGGGTAATGATCTCATTTTATGGATTCCTCGTTCAATTTGTGACAAAAAATCTCTTCTTCCTTTTTTTCGTATGGGGCGCCGTTTTTATGCGAGAAAATAAAACATCTCAACGCGTATGCTTAGTAACTTCAATACATTATCTAGTAGCGATGCTAGTAGGCTACTGTCAACATTCTGTTAAATACGAATATTTCAACGAAATGTCAAATTAGTGTTTCTTCATTTTTAAGCTTCTAGTTTGGTATAACATTCATGATAATAAGTAATTAATTTTTCTTTTACCGAAAAGAATGGAAAATTATACATATGCGGAATTGTCTATGGTCGAAGTAATGGAAATGGTCGGCAAGCTCGACGATTGTATGCTGAGTTGTATCCAGGACGTAGGGTACCCCATCACACGATATTTGTTCGTCGTCACCAACGTTTGCGCGAAAATGGTACATTTAAAAAACAAACGGCTGACTGCGGGCGCCCTCGAGAAGTACGAACTGTGCAACTAGAAGAAGCAGTTCTAGAGTTAATTGCGGAGTCATCTGAAACAAGTACTCGAAAAATTGCCAACATACTGAATGTAAGCCACTTTATTGAAATTGAAATTGTATCCGTTTCATATTCAACTTGTGCAAGCTCTACTACCAGTTTTTTTCATTGGATTCTTCATCAAATCCCTCAAATTCCTAATTTCTTAGATGGCGTTTTGTTTACTGACGAGGCTAATTTTGGACGACAGTGTATACGAAATATCCATAACAATCACCTCTGTGCTGAGGAAAATCCACATGGAATCTTTGAATCAGTTTTCAGTAAATGTAAGGCTTGGGGTACTTGACGATCATTCAATCGGGCCATATTTCCTCCCACAACGACTAACAGGCGACTCTTACCTCAATTTCCTACAAGAAGGGTTACCTGTTCTTCTTGAAGAAATTCCTCTACAGCTGAGACAACACTTCTGATTCATGCATGATGGTACACCAGTCCATTTTGGCATTATTGTACGTAATCACTCAGATCGTTAGATAGGTAGGGGAGGTATGGAACATTGGCCTGCTCGATCTCCGGATTTGAATATTCTAGATTTTCTCATTTGAGGTTTTCTTAGGTCATTAGTTTATTCCACTCCTGTCGAAAATGTTGAGGACCTGAGGAATCGAATTATAGCCGGCTATGAGGCAATAAGAAATACACCAGGAATATTTGCGCGAATACAACAATAAATGAGGCGGAGAGTTGAATCTTGTATCACGTCTGAGGAAGGTCATTTGGAATATTTGATGTAGCTTTGCGCCTGATTATTTATTAGTGTTATTTTCTGTTATTGTTCTGGATTAACGTTATTGTATTGGATAGTTCTTGATAATGTATTAAAGAAATGAAAAATACGCGTTAAGATGTTTTATTTTTTGCATAAAAAAGGCACCTCATACGAAAAAAAGGCAGGAGAGATTTTTTTAAATGATTTTTAATTTGAAATATCTCAGTGGCATACCATTTTTTTTCTTTAAGAAAATTGAGATCATTACCCATATGCGCGCCAATGATAAACATAAAATTCTCAATTGCTTGTCAAAACTCACCAAATTTCATTTATATCTCTACCATTTCATAGAATAAAAAATGCTGTTTTTAAAAAAATTAAAAAAAATTTGCGGACAAAAGTTATATAGCAAACTATTATTATTTTTTCGCGCAGAATCACCCCCTGAAGTTTGGCGCACTTATTCACTTACATATATATATATATATATATATATATATATATATATATATATATATATATATATATTTAATAAAAATAACACTTCGTGTATGCTCTCGGTATAGAATTTGGGTTGGACGAATGTGCACTAGTTCATCTCAGAAGGGAACATCCTTATGACATTCTACATCATCTGAATGCCAGCGAAATGTATTCCTAGCCGAGGGTGCAGTAGCAACACTTCTGAGAAATAATTGCAGTAAAATATGTTTTTCCCGGTAAGTACCAGCAAAAACTCTGGCAGGTCTGGTAAAGGGAACTATAGGGAAGTAATAAAGTTTCTAGAAGTAAGAAGGAAATTGTGGCATTGCAGACACATTTTTAAATTCCAGAGACAAACCCATCTTCGAGCAGCAATCGTACCCACGACCGATTGCTAGTCTCATGCTCTATCAACTGAAAGACACAGGGTTCACATCTGCATTTCACGTTACTGTTTTTCCCAGAATTGAATTTTAGTTGTTGAAACATGGAAAATGAAATATGAAATGTAAAATCTACGAGTGTTATCAATGGTCATCAAGAACAAATTTTAAGTATCTCCGACGTCGCCGAATTTTCCGGCTTCAGTCGATTTTCAGGCGGACATTGAAAACAAGATTTTTTGTCAATTTCGGATTGACAGATATATAAAAATATCATGGCCGACTTCCGATTTCGCCAGAATAGCTACCAACTTCGATTTTTCAAATAGAACAGCCTGTATGTTTGATGTTTTTCGGAATCTACGGCTCAAATTACATACGACAGTGTTACAAATTTTTATTTTACGATTGAAAAAAAAATTCTTCAATATTTTCTTTCAGCCCAGGAGGCCTTGATCAGGTTGAAATATATACTAATTTACATCAGTTACTCATAGTAATAGTCATTCCATCGATAAGATCAATAACAAATCCTACAGCAGAAATTGAAATTTTTTGAACGCATTTTTAACGGAAATATCGTGTTTTTAAATGGTTCCTACCGAGGGCCATTCGATAGAGAATTCAATTACCAATTCAACGATATACATTATGACATTATGTACCACTTTTTTCTATTCAAAACGTAGAGAGCCATCTAACAAAATGAAATCAATCTGAAAAAATTGGTAGGTCACATGACATCTATTCATTCTTTCAAACTTTACTTCAGTATGGTAACAATGAATTACCTAAAATAATCGACTTGACAATATGTAATGATCATAAGCCCATTACAGGAAATATAACTTTGATATAATCAAACTGTTAGAATAAATCTAATGACTGAAACAGTGAAACATTCGACGTACAAATTATTACTCACAAAACCATTATCCTGATTTCAATAGAAGAGTTTTGCAACCATCGAAAAGTCATTTTATTTATTAATGACCATATGTTCGAAGTGTTTCCCGTTCTTCCTAACACATAGTCTAGTTCTATATATTGTACACCTCATCATATTCATCAGTTCGTGAACAGGAATTTTCTGAAATGCGCGCTCAACTCTATCTCTCAAGTCCTCCAAAGAAGTTGGTCTCCTCGAGTATACTTTGGATTTTATGTGACCCAATAAATAAAATTCAAAAGGGGTTGAATCGGGCGATCTGGTTGGCCATCTGACTGGACCATTTGTTCCAATCCATCTCTGTCCATAGGTATCACTAAGATATCGCCGAATAATACTAGCATTATGTGGTCCTGCACCATCGTACTGAAAAACATATTTTCCCTGATGTTCTCAGGTAAATCGTTGATATTATTTTGAATATCGTTCTCTAAGAATTGTGGATATCTTTGGCCCTTCGGAGGCCCGTCGGAAATAATTGGTCCAATGATTATTGTCAGACGTTGAATCCAAATCATTCTTGAAAATTACCTTCTCTCAGCAACCTAGGATTTTCTTGAGCCCAATACCTTGTATTATTCCTATTGAACATGCCATTATTCGTGAACCTAAACTCATCTGTAAATAGTATCTTCGAGACAAAACCATTATTCAAATCATGATGACGCAAAAGCCAATTACCGTAAGTTAGTCTCCGTTCTGGGTCATTTTCATTTAGATGCTGATGCAGATTGTATTTATAGGAGCGATATTTATGTTTTTTCAATACTTTTCTGTCACTTTTTCTGCTAATCCCACATTCAATTTCCAATTTTCGCACTGAGGCAGATGGAGAAAATCAATATATGCTGAAATATTTAGTGTCCGCTTTTCCATTGTGGATGTGGTTTTGATCAGCTGGTTCTTTCCTTAGCATCATTTTCAATTAATGGATAACTAACAGCGTATAGCATACTAGCATTGACAGCGTTCTTCTGACATTCTCCGTATATCAATATCATATCGATTTGTTCATTTCGAGAATAACGATTATTATTTTCCATTTCAAAGAACTTTTGACAAAAGAGATGACAAGTCAAATTGGTATTTCACTTTTAACATGACATCGCTTCGGCCAGAGACTGAAACCGATATGCGGATTGTTAGACGGACCAGGGCATAAATTAAACATTTGCGAATTCATCGGAAAGAAATATTTGCGATCAATTCTCATTTTCTATGGAAAATTGCATAGATTTTCGGGTGAATATCATTCAACGTTCTGCGTGGTATTTGCCAGGAAAGTAGTTGTTTTTCGCTTGTGGTCTACCAATCGTTTCAATTTATATCGAATTCGTTGTGAAGAAGACTTCAAAGTTCCTTATTTTCTTATATTACACTGCACATGGCTTTCTTGTTTGATATTCATTATTGTTTCAAGTTGAGATATAACGGCACCGATTTACGCAAATGCATGTCGTGATATATGATTCAATTTTCAATGTTTCATATCATATGGATCAGACATATCACATGGATAAAGATGCCTGGTGAAAAGCTAATATTTTTAAAATACGGGAAGTTTTACGATAATACGTTTTTCGTGAAAACAATGTATTGGAGCTCACCGCCGACGAAACTTCCTTACGAAAGGGTACGAGAGATTCTAGCAAAGCCGCAACGGGTAAAGTCTAGTCAACAATATGAAGTTGATCTAAGCTAAACTCCTCGACTAACATATCAGCCTGGGAAAAGGGAGAAAATTACTGGGTTATGCGTTATGGCTTCCGCATATCACACATTTGGAAATTATGAGGCTAATTAATGAAAAATTAACAACTCCTCACCAGGGATTCAATGCTAACTTCGATGTTGAATACCGTTTTGATTCGTTTCAAGAGACGCGGAAAAGGAGTGTTACGATGTAATTCACCTGCATTGGAAATGTACAGGGTTTCTTGAAAAATATATGCACGTGTTTAATCGAATACAAGAGAGGAGACAATGATAGATAAATAGATTTAAATCAAATACATTTGTACCAAGTCCAAGTCAGCTTATTGCACATAGAAAGAGAACTTTCCAAATCGTGCGCACACTCACAGGAAGTCTGTTACAAAAAAATTAATATAGAAAATAATTTGAATGGAGTAAATACTAGATGAATGAGTCCTGCATATCAAGGTATTATAATAATAATAATAAACTTTATTGGTAATATAAATACAATTTTAGATGGTTACAATGAATAAAGTAATCATAACATAAGTGTAGAGCAATAGGGAGTGTTAAGAAAATATATGATTGAATAAACGTACAAAAATAATATATGTAATGGAACAATGTAGTTCGTATTCCTCACGATACAATCAATAAGATTATTCATAAATAAGTAAATAAAAGCATAGGATTAAAAGTTAAATGAGACACATATGACTAATGATTACAATAGTATACTATGAATGAAGGTGATTACTATCGTTCCGGACGTCCATCATCTTAACGGATTTGAAAGGTTTTCACGACGTTTCGAATGCTTGTATCTGCAATCGTCTTCAGGTGAATACTGACAAGTTCAGGTGCTACTTACCAATTTACATGACTGTCGGTGCAATGATGCGTGTAATTCCGCCATGTGCAGTGGTGCGTGTAATTTCGCGCGGTGTGGTGGTGCGTGAAGTTTCACGCCTCTGCAGCCCGCCAGAAAAAGCAATCAGTGGTTTCCATACGTTCTTGATCTCAACGTTTGGTTGACTGAAGGCGTTATTGGCTTCGATGTAGGCGGCCTCTTTGAACTTTCGTTTGAACCAATGTAAAACACTTGCGTCGTCCCATAGAACTCGATGGTGCTCAGTCCAGGTGGCAGTTCCCATTTTGATGTTTCTCCACGTTGGGTCCATTTTTTGTGCTCATCCAATCTTACCGATAACGGTCTCTTTGTCTCTCCAATGTAGGAATCTCCGCATTCACATGGAACTTCATAAATGCAATTCCTACTGATTTCATTTTTGTTGTCAGGTTTGGTCTTGGTCAGGAAACTCCGTAAAGAACTGCCGGATTGGAAGCAGCTCTTGATGTTGAACTTGTTTCCGATCGTTCTGATCTTTTCGGAGACACCTCTGATGTACGTAAGGCAGATCACTGTGCTTTGTTGTTGCTCTTCCGATGTCTCCGTTCTCCGGAGTTGTTTCAATACTTCTTCTAGAAGTTTCTTGGAGGTCCTCTCTGATGTGGTTTAATTCGGCATCTAGTGACTCCACGTCGTTGCATATGTGCGTCGCTCTCTCTACCAATGTTCTCACGATCCCTCTCTTCGTCAAACTCGGATGGTTGGAGCTGTAACTGAGGTACTGCCCCGAATGTGTCTTCTTTCTGTAGACGGAGGTGCGGATTTCATTGCCTATTCTCTCAACGTTCACATCGAGGAAGGGTAAGGCACTGCAAAAATTCATTGGATTAAAATGTTTTTTTTTATAAATGCTTTTGAGGTGATGTTTCTGCAGTATTTGCAATGGGTGTAAATGACTTTTCAAGGCACTTCCCCAAGCGACTAAACCATATCTGGGTTTTAGTGGAAATCGAGAGGTGTTGCGTTTTATCTCTGTTCAGTTTGAGCTTATTTGTTTTTTTTCATTATCTCTTTCATTCATGGTCCGGTAATTTTTCATTGTCTTTTTTCAGTATGGAAATTATTTTTGGGATTTTTACTGCATCTAGAAACAATACATCACTGCAGCCTACATTTATCAAGAGTGTTATATGGGGGATAAAAAGATCCGTGGTCTCTTTGATTATCATACTATTCAGGTTATAAATGTCGAAACTCTTAGTATTTTTCAAAGAACAGATTGTAACTTCAAGGGAAGTTACAGATTGACTTGTGGTACATATGTTAGGAAATCAGTGGCTTTCAAATTTGAAGGCGGAAAGAATTGAACAAATTGTCAGCAAAGCTGGCGGATAAATCTATGAGAATATCAGGTTCAACACAAGTAGACTTGAAATCACTTTTATGCGAATTTCTCTCATAATTAATCAGTTTGTTGGCGGAGTTTGAAATGAAGTTGCTATAAGCGTTTTCTGTTATTTGAATCAATGACTGTGTGTATTCATTTTTATAGTTATATGCGGCCTTATCTACTGGGTGTTTTGTAGAATCTTAGATACTTTTTATCGATGTATCGCGCATGTCGCCGGTGGTTTAGAAGTTATATTGGTTTTCCTCATTGGAAAGTGCTTTTCAAGAAGAGATTGATGATTACATAGTAGAAAATTCGCTAATTGATTCACATCTAATTGGTTGGTATTTAGAAAATGACAATAATGCACCTGCGCAAGAGTGTCTCTTAATTGTTGTAAGTTATAACCATTTATGCACCTCTTCCAATTAAAATTTTCTCAACGTTAGGGGTACAGTTAGAAATTGTTATGAACTATCCATAGTGATATGGCTCAACAATGTCCGTATCATACGTATTTTCTGAAAGATTAGTCAATATGTTGTCGATGCAGCTCGATGATGAATCAGTGACTCTTGTATTATTAGTAATAATTGCAACTTAACCAAATGATGCCAACAGAGTTTCTTGAGAAAATGTATATTGGAGTCTTCCATAATTACAATTTTATCGAAAGAATTATAGGCTCTCACAAGTAATTGTTAAAATGTCCTTTGCAGGACTGTAATAAGGTTTTGGTCGAGGGCAGATCAAGTGCACGAAATTCAGCATGAAAATCTTCACAAAAATCGTTTACCTCATTTTTTTTTACTTTGAAATTATCCTTAACAAAACCGTGTTTGTTCATGTCTCGACACAAAAAAGAAGCTGAGATATACCCTTTTACATTCACTGTCTGAATTTGCATCTGATTAAGACAATGTTCGGTAAGGCATAAAATGGTGTGATCTTCATCCTCGAGACATAATGCCACTCGATTTTATTTGGAATAGACTGTGTATTAATATGCTATTGTTTCACTATAATTTCCGGATTCTTTCCCTTTTCGGTCAATTTTCGGGGATAATACCATAAGTGCTTTAAAAATTACGGATAATTCTGAAAAAACGTATTTTTTTAAAACTGCACGAGTTTATTTTTTTCGTTGTTTCAAAGCATATATTTTTTGAAACGAGAAGAAAATAACCGAATGCAGTTTTAAGAAAACACGTTTTTTAAGAATTATTTGGTTAATTTTCAAAGCACGAATGGTATTCGTAAAAAAAATTCAAGAATACAAAAAGATTCATATTATTTATTGTTATAGGTGATACTACAATTATTGTAAGTCGTGTTCTTCATCTATCTGTAGTTAGCTCGCAATAGATTTGGGGTTGGCATGTCCTGTTATTTCAATGAGTTCTTGCTTAGCAACTCCGCTCTTTGCCAAATTTGACACCGCTGTTGCCCTCAATGAGTGATTGGTGATTTTTTTCTTTCCACGTCTAGTCCCACCTGGTTTGCTTGTTTCTCAGTCCACTTTGCTATCTCGTTTTGCCCCACAGGTATGTTTTTGAACCATTGATTTCTTATTTTCCAAAATAGATTGACTGTTAAAAATGAACGGTCACTTTCTATGTGTTCTCTTTCCTATTTTGATGCGTAAAATAATCGAACTGGACAAAAATCATAGTTATTTCTATTCATTACTAACCACTTAGATGAGGCACATGGCTTGGATCCGCATTGGGTAGTTTTTCCGACAATCGAATTTCATTCAATTCTGTTTGTTTTTTGGTCTGAGTTCTTCCTTGGAAAACTGTAGCTTTGCTCTGCAGCCTTCGCCTTCTCTCCACGCCAATTCATACGACAAAACAAAGAACACCTTCTTCTGTAGTCCCTCTGGGGCTCCTTCGTTACAACTGTTTACTAGTTTTTTCAGTTCTTCGAATTTCAGAGCAGTTGAGCTCACTTGTTTACTATCTTGAGCCTGTAGGTCTCTTCTCTTTGCATTTTTTGCGTCCCGTGCAGAATTAAACACGACATCTTGGCATGGTCAATTTTTATACCATATTTCCATTTTGGCGGTTACATTCCAAATAGTAGTTCACGGTGCTTTCTTTATACTCCTCACCGTTAATTTTCTTCATGTTATGAGCCCATTCCTCCAAGATTTTCGCAATTTCGCATACTGGCGTTTCTCGTTCCAATTTATATCCTCTTGTTGCACAACAATCCATGAACTGATTCCAGACAAACTTCTTGTTTTTCTTTGTATCCGCTGGAGTCGTTTTTTCCGATTTTCGTGTCGATTTCAGCTTCTTTGAAAGTCCCGAAACGGTTCATTTTAGACATTAAATATGAAACACTGACTAAATTATAGTATCTGTTCACTTCAGGGACGCGTTGCTATGGTCGTAAGCCTCTCTGTTACTTCCACGGCAATCGCGAAACTAAGATGTCTGAAAACCCTGGCGCTTGCACTCATACCTGTAGAAGTTTGGGATCGACTTGGCGACACTCGGCCTAGTTGATAATAGAGATTGCTAACGTGTCAGATGGCGCCAATTTCGTTTTAGTTTCAATTCAGTAACAGGGTGTATTTATTTCCTCAGCTTTCTTTTTGAGACGAACTGTTCGCGGGTTCTTATTCTAGCTTTGCTATTGGTTGAGAAGAGACATCTGTCAAACTTCACCGATAGCAAAGCTAGAATTAGAAGCCCCCGAACATTGCACAAGGAAAACACTGTCTTGTTATTTTTTGTATTTTGCACCATTTGAATTTGAGGTCAACTGCATTTTGACAGATGGAGAATTGGAAATGGAATTGTCAGTAGATTGCAGAAAATAATAAATTCAATGCATACAATATGATGAACTATGAAAATATCATTATTAGTCAATTCGTTAAGATTTGTATTTGCTTTTGGTACTGTATACAGGTGAATATTCGAATCGGCTGCTTTATACTGTCCACACAAAATACAAATGTGGCCCATTCTACAAAAAGTATCCTTACACACTACACTACGTGAAAATAAACAATTCCTCACGCACGAACGTACAAGTGATTTTTCAAAGAACAAACTAAGCAAGATTTCGAATCAAAGAGATGGAAAACGCATAGATATCGACAAAACACTGAAAATAATTCCATATAAGATGCTGCAGATGTAAGAAATTAAGTTCTGACATTAAGCGAGAATATAAACAAACATTTTTGGACGGCGCCATCTACCACAGAGAGAAGCTCTGTTGAAGTATAGTAATTCTAATTCCAATTGGAACGGCAATAAAAATAAGAGCACTACGAGGAGTGTTCATATGCAATGTCCGGCAAATGGAAAATTTATATACTACCAGTGTTTCTAGTGTCAAAGCGTTCCTGGTAAGATCATAAAAAAGTTCTGTCGTGTGGAAGATAATTCCTTCTCGAAACATTTTATGTCGGTCCAATTGGGATTAGAAATACTATAACAGATGGTGTCCCCTCGAAAATCTAAACAATATCGAGTCAGTTCATTCACCAGGGTTTTTAGACATCTTAGACAGGGTTTCTAGACAGTTGAATTGTCATCTAGCGCGCTGAATTACAGCGATAATCCACATAGTAGGTGGATTACCGCTGTAATTCAGCGATAATTCCACACCTCTTATGGACATTTTAACACACGAGTGAAATTTTCAGCAAAATTATAGAACGCATCATCTTGCAACAAGTTCTACGTTATATAGTATTTTATAAGCTAAACTGAAATCGTTGAAAAATTATTCCTTTCGTTTCCGTGTTGACCCGAATTAACCGTGCTAAATAAGCAAGAACCGCCTGCCAAGAAGTGTGAGCCTCATTATGGAAATGTAGCAAACTCCACTTTGTTTTTTGTGTTTAATTGATGCCACGGTAATTGTTATGGATGATGTTCACCGGAAAAATTTCATTTTATTTATGATCAACGAGTACAGTGTGCAGTTGTTACGAAGCTGTGCGTCCTTCACAGCTCGCGATGTGTTTCTCACGATTTACTGGTTCACTTTTTAATTGAATACTTCGTACTTCGTGTGCAATTTATTTCGCCTTCTTGTTAAATCAGCCGCCGAAAACTATCATCTTTCGATCTCGTCGGGAAGAGAGCTATTCGAATAACAGAAATGGTTAGTAGTAGCCTTAAGCATAATATGTATAAAATATTTCACTACAATACTGATGCTCACCCCCACTGATTTGTGAGATAGGTCCGTCAGACACGTTCAGTTTTATACATGTTTTTGAACAAGACTCACGGAAAGTGTTTTTATAAACTTTAATTTTTTTCTAAAAAGTTTTTATTTTTTAATGGCTAAAATCTACTGATTGCTACTCACTTAATTTGGATTACTTTTGAAATACTTACTTGCCCACCTTACTTTTACTACTAACTGTTATATACAGGGTGATTCAAAAGTAGTTTGACAATCTTCAGGAGGTGATTCCTCACAATATTCCAATATGAATTGTCCCAATGAATATATTTCCGGAAACGCTTCGTTTCCAAGATACAGGGTGTTTAATTTTAATTTTATTTTCGTTTTTTTTTAAATAACTTTCGAAATACTGACTTAACTCAAACGAAAACTGGTATTGAGAGGTTTTTTGAGGTTGAGGTTTTTGTACACGTCTTTTTTTTTAATTCGTAGCTTTTTTTAGCGTACTCTCAGCACATTTTTCATTAAAAAAATCAATTCCTCTATCATATCTACGTAAAAAGGCCACCGTTCTTACAAGTCACTATAACCAACCCTTTTCTAGATGTTTGGACTTGAAAATTTCGAGTCGATTATTTGATAATCGATGCGTGTTGAAGTTATTACCATTATTTTGCATTTTTCACAAGAATGCTTAGGAAATTTATTTGACGTTTAAGTAAGTAGTTTTGGTTTTTTGTAGGAGGCGCCACCTATTCTATTTATTTTTACTCGTTTGAAATAGTTATTTTTGTATCAAAGGTACAATATCTGTATTGGTTTCAATAAAATTTGCAAGAAATATCAACATTTCCTTTCAAGAAATTCGCAAAATCTGTAGAATAAAATAAAATAAAGGAAACTAAATTGTATTCAAATAAATTGTTCAAAGTGTCCACCTTCAGTGAAGATACAGGCATTCAGTCCTTTGGTCATTGAATCTCGTACCCGCTCAAAAATGATTGGTGTTTCTTATTTTTTCACAGGCGTCTACTATTAGGTTTCTTAGATCTTCCTCGTTCGCTACTGGAGTTTTAAAACTAGTGACTTCAAATGTCCCCAGAAATAAAAATCTAGCGGGTTTAGATCTGGAGACCTTGGTGCCCACGCCTGGTTAGGTTCTTCTACACCCCAACCGATTCATCGATTTGGATAGACAGTGTTAAGGAATTCCTCGGCTACAGCGCTGAAATGGGCCGCAGCCCAATTATGCATAAACCACATGAGGAAACGAATTCCTATTGGTATATTCTGAAGTAGTCCCAGCAATTAATTTTCTAAAAAGTCTCTTCAAGTTGCGCCATTCAGTCGGAACGGAAGGAAGAAAAGACCCATCAGGTAATTATCAATTATTGCCGCCCAGAAAATTGATACTGATAATGTCTTTCACTAACTGCGTGCGGATTTCCAGCCAATTTTCTCAAAACTTACTGACACATAATAATACGTTGGGGAAAGTCTCGTGGCAAAAGAGCTTGTACCCTCTGAATATCGTATGGATGAAATTGTTGATCATGGATAATTCTCCAGACTGTGGACTCAGTAGAATTGAGAGTTTCAGCAATTATTCTTGAACTTGTTTCTGGATTCTCCTCGAGAGCGTTCAGAACAGCTTCTTCCAATTCTGGGTTTCGGACTGCTCGTGGTCTTCCAATAATATCAGCTGCCCTCTTAAAGCTACCTGTTTCTGCCAAACGACGGTGGAGACTGGAAATCGCTCCTGGTAAAAACGTCTTGCTTCGCGCGCATTGCCATCCGCAAGGCCATAAACGAAATGCATATCGGCTAAATGAGCATTATTGTTAAAATCATCCATTTTTTTAAAATCAGTGTTTTGAAACAACAAAACGTTTAACTGTCACATAATATATAATTACCAAAACTACTTACTTAAACGTAAAAATTCGTGTGAAAAATGCATTCTTGTGAAACATGCAAAATAATGGTAATAACTTCAACACGCATCGATCATCAAATAATCGATTCGAAATTTTCAAGTCCAAAAATCTGGAAAACGGTTGCTTATAGCGACTTGTAACAAGGGTAGCTTTTTTACGTAGATATGATAGAGGAATTGATTTTTTTTCATAAGAAATGTGCTAGAAGTACGCTCAAAAAACATATAAATCTTCAAGAAAGAAAAAGACGTGTAGGTGGCGCCCCCTACGAGTAAGAGCAATAATAACATCAGCTTCGAATTCGACCCCCTCAAAAAACCTCTCGATACCAATTTTCGTTTGATTAAGAGGTCAGTATTTCGAAAATTATTCAAAAAAATTAAAATGAAACTCTAACACCCTGTATCTTGAAAATAAGCGTTTCCCGACCTATATTTATTTGGACAATTCATATTAGAATATTGTGAGCAATCAACTCCTGAAGTTTGTCAAAGTACTTTTGAATCACCCTGTACAGGTATTCATTTATCCCTTACAAAGACCTCAAATACCAATTTTAATGACCCTAACTTGAAATCTAAAGGAAACCCCATACAAACTTTCACCCCTTGTGAGGTTAAATTTCTAAAAACACTGAAATACATTTCTTCTATCTGTAACAAAGACTTCAAATACCAAATTTTATGACCCCAACTTGAAAACTAACGGAATTCCTACACAAACTCCCAATCCCAATTTAACCCTCATTTCACCCCTTTAGGGGTTGAATTTCCAAAAACATCGAAACACGTATTTTTTATTTGTAACAAAGACCCCCAAATACCAATATCCATGATCCTAACTTTAAAACTATACAGACTTCCAACCCCCATTTTATCCCTTTAGGGTTGAATTTCCAAAAACCCTGAAACACATTTATCTTTATTTGTGAAGAACCCAAATACTAATTTCCATGACTCTAATTTCAAAACCAACTGTACTTTTTTCACCCCCTTCTCACTCACTTTTTCACCACTTTTGGGATGGAATATAAAAAAATATGCTGTCAAAATTTTAGCTTTTAGGGTCCAGCGGTTTTGTCTGGGCGTTGATCGTATATCAGTTAGTCAGGACATGTAATAGACATGATGACAGTAACTAAAAATCACTAAAATTAAGTATTTATTCAATGGAGTCATGAAAAACAAAATATGATTTTTTTTTAATTAAGAGTGAGATTGATAATTATTTTGATAAAATAAAACCACAAAATACGGGATCAAATAAAGACTTTTGTTCAGCAGAATTCAGAAATGTCAAAACTTCCATGTTAGTACATTGTATAATATTTAAAAAACATAATAGTGGTATTTCTACGAGATGAAATATTATTATTAAATGTAGACCTCGTTTGAGATCATTATACCATATACTATTTTAAAATTTACAAAACAAAACAAAAACTTACGTCGAAGTGATCTTTACGAAAGTAAAGGTGAGTACTAGGCAATATCGCTGTTGAATCCCGCCTTGCAAGTTTGAGCCACTTGTCTCGTATTGTTTTCTTCTGCGGATCGAACACAAATAACTTATAAGGAGTTTTTATTGATGTGTTATCACACTGAGGCAACGCACACCACCTATATACTTTCGAAATCATATTTAATAACACAAAGAAACTAAATTATTCAATGAGTGTCTAGTGTTCACGTTTTGATTACTCAAACGTGACGTCACAAGCGACGCCATGACACTGACAAGCGTTTTGTGGCAAATTTTAAATTTATAAATTAAAATGCCATTTTTCCTTACGAAACCTTTAATTTCTGCAGAACTATGTTATTCATTATAAATAATATATATTTCCGAGCATTATAGGACAGTTCCTGTCATGCCTATTATATATGTACATATTACCCCAAACACGAGGTAGCTGCTGTGAGAACCGTTGAGGAGATCCCTCCGTCTCCATCATCAAATTAACTCCGGGCCTCCATTATATCGTAGTGCCATGAGAACTACATACAGTGCTTCTCAGAAGTCCTCTCCCCCCACTTACTTTTGGAACGATTATACATAAATAAGTGAAATTTGGAAACTGTATATTAAAGGTTGTAAACTTCCCTACTAGTGATGATAGATGATGAAATCGTCAAATATGACGTCACAAGGCCATTGAGACCCATAATTTTAAATGGAACCCTACGACAAGCGCCACCTCTTTTGAAAGGTATCGAAAAAACCTATTCAATGATACTAATTTTGTTTGTGTGTATGGCAGTTTTGGCAACTCGCTTTTAAAAAACGCAAAGCTGTGATGAATTAAATCAGTTAATTCTAAAATTCCAAATTCAAGCTCCGCCTCTGGATGGTTGTCAAATAAGCTGACGTTTTTGTTAGTCTCCCTAATTCGACGTTTTGGTAATTGTCCAAGTTTTTGTACATTTAATAATTTGTGTATTGTTGATCGAACGTTTAACTGTTTTAGCAGCCATTGGTACTTTCAATATTCTTGTACATTTTAATAATTTGTTAAACTGTTGTGAGCCGAACGTTTAAGTGCTTCAAGAAGCAAAATGGTACGTGGTTTAGGTGATAAAGTAGCAGCGATCCTAATTCTTGGTGAAACTGGACAAAATATTCATGCAGCAGAACGCATTTTTAATGAGAGGTTTCCCGATCGCCCCGTTTCGAGGACTCATTTAAGGGAGCTTCTCCGTAAGTTTGAAACAACGGGTAGTATTAATGATGCGAAACAATCTGGCAGACCACAAATTTCTGATGAGAAAAAAATCGATATACTGGCAGAAGTAATAATTAATCCTACTTCTTCAACAACTCACGTTGCATCTACCTGTGAAGTCAGTCGAAGTACAGTACACAGGGAGTTGAAAAAAAAACAAATACCATCCATACAAATTAAAAATGGTTCATCAACTCTCAGACGACGACCCAGACCGAAGACTAGAATTTTGTGAAACTATGGAAACTAAAATTAACCAACAGCCAGACCATGTCAAAACAATTTATTTTAGTGACGAAAGTACTCTCTATCTAAATGGAAATGTAAATACACAGAATGTGAGGTATTGGAGTGACGAAAATCCTCACCTGTTTCGTGAAACACATACCCAATTTCCCCAGAAGGTGAATGTTTGGGAAGGTATCCTGGGAAACCACATCGTTGGGTCTCTTTTTTTAAATACTGATTTAACTGGTGAGGTTTATCTGGAGCTGTTGCAAAACGCAATAGTACCGTTAATCCTTGAAATTTTGGAAGATAATCCAGATGAATTCGGCAATCTGGAAATAACATTCCAACAGGATGGTGCTCCTCCACACTATTACGGTGCAGTAAGACGGTATTTGGATGGGGAGTATCGTGGTAGATGGATTGGACGACGAGGTTCAACGGAATGACCAGCCCGATCACCTGACCTCACACCTTTGGATTTTTTTCTGTGTGGGTACTTCGAATCAAAGGTTTACGCCACAATATTGACGTTTTAAAACAACGTATTGTTGCAGAATGTGAGGCTGTTTTCGCAGACACATTTGCAAAAGTACGAGAAGAGTTTGAAAATAGGATATTTCACTGCCAGGAAGTGAATGGAGGTCACTTCGAGCAATTTCTTCAAGTAGATACTGATTCTTAAATCTCTAATTAATATCATACTGAATGGAATTTAAATTTTAATGTTTACTAATGAGCCATTGAAACTGCCATAAACATAAACAAAATCGGTATCATTGAATAAGTTTTTTCGATACCTTTTAAAAGAGGTGTCGTAGGGTTCCATTTAAAATTATTGGTCACAATGGCCTTGTGACGTCATCTTTGACGATTTCGTCATCTATCATCGCTAGTAGGGAAGTTTACAACCTTTAATATTCAGTGTCCAAATTTCACTTGTTTATGTATAATCGTTCCAAAAATAAGAGGGGGGGGGAGAGGACTTCTGAGAAGCACTGTATGTGTGCCAAGTCTAACCTATGAACAAATCGGTTGAATTAGAATTGGTTTTCTCAAAAAGGTAAGATATACGTACTTATCAAATACAAATTAAATTATACAGGGTGTCCCGAAACTATGGTGCCAAATTGAAACAGAAGATTCCCTATTTTTTCTCCAATGTCGTTCGTTGCAGGAATGTTTTGTTTAATAAGTGCTTTATTTTGAAAAAAAAACACATTTTCAGTTGCCAGCAGTGGCGTACAAGAAGGGTATCATGGTCCCTTTTGTCCATTATTTTTTCCGCCACTGGTAAAATCAGAAAAATTATCAATTTTTCACATTTTACATTCAATTTTCAGTAAAAAATTTATACTTGTTTGAATCCGGAAAAACCAACCGTTTTCATGATATTTTCGCTTTTATGAATACAAACATAGTAATGAAAAAATTGTTCGGCTGAAGTGAATTTTACAATCCCAATTACTGTTTCAAATTACAACACTTTTTCACAAAACTAGTTTTTTGCAGAGGTTCAGGGTGTTGAAACTGCAAAATTAAAAGGAATTTTTCTCGTAACTTCATATCTCACATCCCACGAGACTGATACATTTTTGGTAAAAAGTATATATATCATCCTTTCAAAACGAAATTTTGATTATAAATACAACATATTTACGATTGTTTTATTGTATTGTATTATCATTTATGAAACAGATTTTGCATTTAATTCCCACCCAATTATTTCAAACAAAAATGCACTTTTGAGGTGCACTTTTTCCAACTCATTCACCATAATATTGGCATAATGTAAACATTTAGCCTATGGTGCTTATTGAAAGTACCCGATTGAAAAGATAAAAGCACAAAAGAAAAGTTGATATACACAAAAACATTCCAAAATAATATCCAAGTGAAGTAGAAAATTCAACTAATTATTTATTTAAATTGAATTTTGCAATGCACTACTATCCGCAATGAGGTGATTCAGATGATTATGTACGGTAATCAAGTTGGCATCTGTCATTGCAGTGATATTCCATGAAAAATGATTTGAATCAAGAAGATACCTTTCTGCCATGGAAATGGACAGAATTTCAGTGTTTTTTGGTCAGAATTTTAAATACAGTTACTCTGAAGAACTTGTTCCAGAATGCAAAACTTTTCCCCCAGTGAGCTTACAGATATGCATTTTGTTCACGGTATGTGTCTTGGAAATTCAAGGGCCTCCTTGAGAAAATATCAAGAATTACCTATATCCGCATGGGCGACAACCTAGTGAAAAGATATTCAGTTTCTTACATCGAAGTAAAAATTGGTCTTTCACGACCAATATGAGATCGACAGGAAGACCAAGGTCAGTCAGAAATGTACGGGCAGAAGGAAGGGTTCCCGAAAATGTATATCAAGACCCCTCAATGAACGTTCGAAGAATTGGTTTGGCATGGAAATGTATCCAAATCATGTGTTCCCATGATAGGTGAGGAACAGCAACTTCATCCATTTGGTCAAAGTGTTAGAACTTCGTGCTGGTGATCACCAAGTTCTGTAATTGGGTTATCGACAAACATAAAAATTATGATAGATTCATTAACAAAATATTGTTCACGAATGAAACAACATTTACCAGGAATAGTATTTTCAATCATGTATATGCAGAAGAGAATTCACATGAAACTAGAGAACACCATTTCCAATATTCATTTAAAATAAATATGTGGTACGGAGTAGTAGCCGATAACCTATTGGGATTCTTTGAAATCAAAGGAGCACTAAATGGACATAAATATCTCGAATTCCTGAACAATAATCTTCCGTAAATTTACAAGATCGACAACAATTATGGTTTATGCATGATGGTGCACCTTCCCATCACACACTTCCAGTGAGGGATGGCTACATCTTCATTTCAATAACAGGGGGAATGGTCAGGGCAGATATGCACCTCTTAGTTGGCCTCCCCGAAGTCCAGACTTAAATCTACTAGATTTTTATGTTTGCGGAGAATTAAAACAGAAACTTCATTCAAGACCCATACACGCAATAGAAGTTAGAGATTGTATCCAAAAAATTGGAAGAAGTAAATGAAAATGTTTTAAAAAAAAATTAATTTTTCAAAAGGGTTATTCCAAAAAAGGGGTCGAACAGTTCATGAGGTAAAAGGATTTTGAAGAAATTGTTCCATAAATAGACTCTATATTGAAAAGGGAAACATTCTCAATTGAATATTGATAGAAAGATTTTTCTGTGAATTGAAAAATCCACGACAGTTGAATGTCCAGCGTGGCTTAAGCCGGGAAAGTAGTTGTTTTCTGTTAGACATTCACAAAAAATAACTTCATTTTTATCGTGGATTTTTCAATTCACAGAAAAATCTTTCTATCAATATTCAATTGAGAATGTTTCCCTTTTCAACATGAATACCCCACAAGAGGTTATCTTGACGATGGAAGATAGTGACTAAAGTTTATCTTTCAGTCGCAGATGATTCCACATCTGATTTATGAACATCCTGTTCATATTTTCAACAAATCAATAGATTCTATAGTTTTCTATTTTTATTTTTAAGAAATTGCCAAGACATTTTTCTTGTACGTCACTGTGGCAACTGTTTTTTTTTCAAAATAGAGCACCCATTGAAGAAAAACATCTCTGCATGCAAATTTTGATTTTTTTTGAAAAATATGATATTTATGAGAAAACATGTTTTTTATTTTCCAGGTACAATACCCTGAGCCTCTGCAAGAAAGCAGCTTTGTGAAAAAACGCATGTGAAAAAGTCATTAATTTTTTTGGTACAATATTCAGTTGTAATTTGAACCAGTAATTAGGATTGTAAAATTCACTTCAGCCGAACAATTTTTTCATTACTAGTATGTTTGTATTCATAAAAGCGTAATTATCTTGAAAATGGTGTGTTTTTCCGGATTCAAACTAATTTGGATTTTTCACTCAAAATTGAATGAGGAATGCGAAAAAGTTATAATTTTTCTGATTTCACTAGTGGCGTAAAAAATAAGGGAGGATAGGGACCATGATATCCTTCTTGTACGCCACTGGTGACAACTGAAAATGTGTTTTGTTTTAAATGAAGCACTTACTGAACAAAAACATTCTTTCAGATGTAATTGAAAAATTTTCAAAACTGTGGAAGTTTTGAATAAAAAATACTTTTTTATATTCAACATGCTGTATCTCTGCAACAAACATTTGAGAAAAAAGATATTAGAAAAGTCATATTTATTTTTCGAGGGTAATCTTCCGTTTTAATTTGGTACTATAGTTTCGGGACACCCTGTTGTTTCCTTCAAATGCCAAAAAATCTTATCTCATCTCGAAATGTCATTGACTTAAAAATCCCAAAATCTTAATGACAAAAAATCTCGATAATTTGAACAAGTGGTTTCTTCATTCCTATCGTTATATTCCTCTCTCCACTGAGTTAGTTATCACTCTTGAATCTATATTTCTTATTATTCTCATTTCCATTTCTGACCCATGATAAAAATGAAACTGAACGATAAATTATTTCATTTACCTTCTATTGGAGTTCAGATCATGTGTTAATATCTACGAGGAACTGAGAACTCGACTTCTGATGAATTAGTGGTGAGCTAATTATATTTCATAGGATTGGGGACAAGCTGGAGATACTCAAAGAAGATTAGAAATCAGATATCAGAGTCGTCAATAAAAAGATTTTATAATTGAACTGATGCGGCTTGTTTTTCTACCTCATTGGAACTTGATTGAGAAGTAGATGGGCGTTAGACTCATTCTAACGAGAGACGGCACATTTCGTTAGATTTGACGAGAACGATTTCACCCGCATATCTGTTCTGCGAAAAAAGTTATGTTTGAGAATATTACAGTAACCCAGTGAAATGGTAGCGAAAAAGCACCACTCGTGGACAAAATTCAAGTAGTCGGTTCCTCTGAGGTTCTTGGTGTTTTTTGCCAGTAACTTGGAGACTATGCTTTTTATCGGAAATATCATTCCATACAGAGTTGAAGAAGACATAATTGACTATACATTTTATTTGAAAAAATTTAATGGTAGGCCAAAGGGTGAGGAGCTAGAGCAAGTTGAAAATATTTATATATATATATATATCTATATATATATATATATATATATATATATATATATATATATATATATATATATATATATATATATATATATTGTTATGAAATAATAATTGTTGTTGATTTTTCCCCACGTTATTGTTATTGCCCCACAAATATTTTCTCCCTGTATAAATATTTTGATTTCGATTTTGATATACTTCTAATTCTTATACAGGCAATTCAGCTCCGCGATGGGAAGCCAATTGTTATATTGTGATATGATGATAGCTAATTGTTATGTAATAATAATTGCTAGCTAACGTCACTGTTTTCTCGCCACGTTGCTGCCAATTGTTATTACCCTTTCTTACCACGACTAACTCAGTTGGTACGCCTTCGCCTCAGGAGTCGGTATTGGCAATAGGGCCACTGCCTTGTCTTGATGTCATTCGAACTATTTCAGTTCAAAGTTTATCATATGATCATATCATTGTGGAAAATAAACCAGAAATTATCAAAAACAATTATTTCCTTTATTCAGGAAAACTTATATTAACCTGGCCTGCGATAGATAACTTATAACTATACGCAATTGACAAATTTTCTTAGAATAATAAGGAACAGTGTTGGATATTGTATATAACCTCACTTCTTCTTTTGACTTGGAAGAAATCTTTTATAGTTCAATACCAAAATAAAAATAGAGTTCTTCAGATATACAACTTACGTTATAAAGTGATTCAGTTCACTGAAAAAGTTTATACCTGGAGCTGGAACTGTCGCTGATGCAATACCTGCCCATAATCTGAAATCCTGCTTCATCCACTCCTCTCAGGTACTCTCCATTTGCAAAGGAACCATCCAAAATTCCGAAATCAGCTTGGACAAGTTTGTATGTGGAGTACAAAAAGGTAATTTTTTTTATGCTATTTATTTTGTGTCGAAATTATTCAGAAGTTGAATTGGTTTGTTATTTTTGTCAAACTACTTTGTCATTCGTGAAAATTTTCAATGTCCTTCTTCCCCAAATTTTATACCTGGCTTCGTTCTCAATTTTTTTTCAATCTCCTGTGGCTTTGTTTTCTCTTCACCTGGATACCATTTCTGTTTTGTCATTTTTATTTGAATTTTCAAAATCGCGCACTTTCTTGTCGAACTTTCACTATTTTGGTGTTATTTGAGAAAACTTATGAACTAATATATTTTACATTTCTTATAAACTAAATACAATATTTGATGATAATTATTTTTGACATTTCTCTGTTCTCCTTTTCCACAATTTCAAATCTTTTATCCGACCATCCTGTTCCCTGATTGGCTATTGTGATCAAGAAGTTTCTTGTTCTCCCATTGGCTATTTCAGTTAGATGCAATTTCATATACTGTATGTTTCAAGTTTATAATTTTAATTTAATTTAATTCAGAATGATTTTGTAGATCTAGACTTTTTTGTTGTGTTTCAAACAATTATAGGTTGTAATCATTTTGACAATGTATGGAAATGATTGCATATTTTTAGCTATCAATATTATCCAAAGGCTTCATAAAGGAAATAGAATCTCAAAAAATTGTAAAAACAATATCTCCTGAACTACTTACTATTAAATATTTATTATTTTGTGTTTTTTTTTACGAAATTATTTCTTTTTCACCTTTAAAATATAGTACTGGTCCTTACTAACATAAAATATATATATATATATATATATATATGTACAAATATATATATATATATATATATATATATATATATATATATATATTATTATCAAAAAGTACCGGAAAAATGATTGAATTTTCGCCGATGATACCGTAGTACTGTATAATGCTGAGACATGGCAATAGCTGAAACTTATATCTGAAGATCTCCTTAATATGTCAAAAATAGAAAGATTATAAGCTTTTAACTAAGAATACCAAAAAAACTGAATTTATGACATTCACTCACACCAGAAAAAACGCAACCCACTTATACATCTCTCAAAGTTGACGATCTCTCAATAAAAAAAGTAAATTATATTAGATAACTATCGACGAACATCTAAGATGGTCTCACCACATAAACAAAGTTACTGGAATAATGGTTTATTTTGCACTAGTCCAATTAAGGCTGAATTATGGTATGGTCGGCGTCGGTTGGGATGGCTCCGCCCTTGTGTACTTAAGAAAACTCATCAATATACAAAAAATATTTTGAAAATTATATACAAAAAACCCTTGCAATACCCTACTGAAAATGTATTAAGGTAGTCATATACCAATACAGTAAATGATAGTTTGAAAACGAAAGAACACGCTTTAATAGAAAACTAAACTAAAAAGTTGAAAATAATTTTAAATTAGTTTGAAATAAGAATACAGTGATTAACAACAAATTTATTTCATCGTGAAAAAGCATGGGGTGCTTGATGTCAATTGTTGATATTTCATGGACAGATATTGGTAAAAGTAGAATCATTATGAAAATATCTTAAAAAGCACCTCACGCTTTTTTACGATGAAATACATTTGTTGTTAATCACTGTATTCTTATTTCAAACTCATTTAAAATTATTTTCCACTTTTGGGTTTAGTTTTCTATTAAAGCGTGTTCTTTAGTTTTCAAACTATCATTTATTTTCAACTTTTCAGTTTTGTTTCCTATTAAAGCGTGTTTTTTAGTTTTTCGAACTATTATTATTATTATTTAATTTTTTTAACTATTATTCTCCAATTTTGAATAGAATCGGACCATGAACACTAAACTCGTCCGCCATTTTAGAGCCGCCATCTTGAATCCTTCAATTTTGACAAAATGGTCATAATATCCGACCCCAAAAACCCCCACATACCAATTTTGAATAGAATTGGACCATAATCACAGAACTCGTCCGCCATTTTGGAGCCGCCATCTAGAATTTTTCAATTTTTACAGAAGAATCATAATATTGGACCCCAAAAACCTCCACATACCAATGTTGAATAGAATCGGACCATAATCACAAAACCCTTACGCCATATTGGAGCCGCCATTTTGTTTTTTTCCCAAACAAAAAGTTCTTAATGCATTATCACCGGAATTATGTACACCTGCCAAATTTCAAATCATTCGTACTTCTGAAAGTGGGTCAAAATCGCGCCCAAAGGAGACGGTTACAAACATACAAGTTAAGCTAATATAAAGCGTGTAAAAAAAGACATAACTCAAAATATCATGACCACACATACAATACAAGACAAAGAAATGTCCGCTATAAAACCCCATTTACATCGAATACTGTAGGATAAAGGAGTTTTGCTTACCTAGCTCCAAGGATGTACTGAATAGTTCCTGAGGAAGTGAGAAATAGTGACATGACTAACCTATTTTAAAGAAGTTGTGAAATCTTTATCTCAACTTATTCAAGGGAAGAACTCACAAAAATTATTGAAACGAAAATTTTATTGAAGTTAATTTTTTTGTTTATTACAAGTTTCTATTTTTTCAACTTTTTTACAAGCTTTTATTTAGTTTCACTTGTTAGTTCGTTCGTTCAAATGGCGGCTCCAAGATGGCGGACGAGTTTTGTGATTATGGTCCGATTCGATTCAAAATTGGTATGTGGGAGTTTTTGGGGTCGGAGATTATGAAATTTTTGTCGGGATTCATAAATTCAAGATGGCTGCCCCAGGATGGAGGACGAGATTTCTGATTATGGTCATATTTCATTTCATTCAAAATTGGTATGTGGGGGTTTTAAGGTTCGGAGATTATGAATTTTTTGTCAAAATCTATCAATTTAAGATGGCTACTTCGGGATGACGGAGGAGTTTTGTAATTATGTTTAGATTCTATTCAAAATTGGTGTGTAGGAGTTTTTGAGGTCAGAGATCATGATTTCTCCCAGCTCAAAACTTACAGGGAAGAGAACTCGTAAAAACGATGCTCTATTAGAAATGAACGGATTAAGGCGAACTAACTAAAAAGCAAAAAATAAAATGACTAATAAAAAACTTTTTGAAGACACGCTTTCATTTGAGCCGTGTACTAAAATGTATAAAATAAATTCAAGTCATCGCTGACAATTATTTAATTATTTTTTGTTGAATTATTTGGTTTTAGAAACCTTGTATCGCGAATTGTAATAAAGTTCAATACTTCGATAAGTTGTTACTTACCAACCATTCATTGTACAATGAAATTAATTCATGAATACTCTGTAAATGTCAAATACTTCGACAAGTTCTCACTTACCAACTAATCACTGCCCAATCAAATTAATTGGTAACTATTTTTATGAACACATCGCGCGACAAGCTTTTTAAAACCAAATAATTCAACAAAAAATTATTAAATCATTGTCAGCGATGACTTAAATTTATTTGATACGTTTTAGTACACGGCTTATATAAAAGCTTGTCTTAAAAAAGTTTTTTGATCAGTTATTTTTTAATACATACTATTATCTTTCTTCGAGTCTGAATTGTATTGAAAAGGGAAACATTCTCAATTGAATATTGATAGAAAGATTTTTCAGTGAATTGAAAAATCCACGACTAAAATGAAGTTATTTTTTGTGAATGTCTAACAGAAAACATTATTCCATTTAGGGTTTTCTGTTAGACATTCACAAAAAATAACTTTTTCAATTAACTGAAAAATCTTTCTATCAATATTCAATTGAGAATGTTTCCCTTTTCAACATGAATACCCCACAAGAGGTTATCTTGACGATGGAAGATAGTGACTAAAGTTTATCTTTCAGTCGCAGATGATTCCACATCTGATTTTATGAACATCCTGTTTATATTTTCAACAAATGAATTGTATTATTGTATAAATATGTGTTCACATTCCATAATAAACTCTATATAAAATCACGTGTACCTACGTGCAGCCTAAATGCTTTTTTTTTGGTTTGGTTTTTGGTTTTTTAAAAATGAATTACTTCATTGTCGACATAAACTATAATGATTATTATTATATATGCGTGTTTTTTTAGTTTTTTCAAACTATAATTTTATATTTTATTATTATTTCATATGACATTTCATTTAGAATAGTTATAGTAGTTATTCTCCATCCTCTCATCTTTAGTAAGTCTGAAATTCATTATTTCACATTTGTATTGATTTGATGATAAAAAATATAAATAATGAATGGGCACATGATACCCAACTTGTTAAACGTGATTATTGAGTTTATATCATCTCCATCTGAGGAAGCTATTGAATAGTGAAACACGTGTTGTTGTTTTTGAACCCAGTTTAGCGAAAATCAAATAGTTAGGTGAGTGATTTCTTTTTGTTTTAATTTTTTTTTTCAATAACGAAAAATCCCAAATTTTTTTATGACCCTAATTTAAAAAACCCTTCGGAACCCCTCAAAAAAAAATTTCCCGACCCCGTTAAAACCCCCAATTTAACCACTTCAGGGGTTGAATTTTCAAAAACACTGAAACACATATTCCTTCATTTGTAACAAAGACCTCAAATTATTATGACAGCAACTTTAAAACTTATGGTACTGATATACAAACTTTTGAATTTTCAAAAACCCTGAAATATATGTTTCTTTATTTGAAAAGAAGATCCGAAATAATAATTTCCATGACTCTAACTTCAAAACTAATGGTACTTTAATTAACCCCCCCTCCGATTCAGAAGTTTTTTTCTCAGTAGATAGAGCATCAATAGTTCTAGTTGAAAAAAAAATAAAAAAAAATAATGAAATTTGATGACGCCACTGGATTTGTGATGCTTTCAAATGGGTGTGACCCAAATTTTACGATGAAATTATTTTTTTCAACAGAAATATAGCATAAGTAAAATATTTATATCAATATCGAAATGGGTTCAAATAGTTTTTCAAATAAAACACAATTTTTTGAATAATATGGTTTAAAATTTCTCCCCTTTGGGAAAATTAAAAACTCTATGGGAAAGTTTTTGTTCTTAGAACACTCGGGTTTTTTGTCAAAAAATAGAAATGCACATCTTTACATTCAAAATATAATTACGAAAAATTTTAAAAAAAATGAACTACTATAAAAAATGTTGGGGACCTGACAGTTTTCCCAAAACATCAAATTTCCCGGGCTGTTCAACCTTCCATTTAACCGAAAATATTTTTCGTATCGTTTTC